>DWAJ01000554.1:0-31136 GCA_018238005.1 Eurema mandarina
GCGTTTTCGGATTGCTTATCCCATCTATGGTTTGTATATTGAAACGCTTTTTCTCATATTTAGATCGAAAACTCAACCGTAGATAGCTGAAAACGGATTGAGATTGCATATTGGGAACCGCCGTTAAAGGGATCGTCCTAGTCGCTCGATACATAAAACCTTTTAAATATATTCTTAACACATTTCCATTAAGTCTCTTTTACGAAATTATTTATATCCACGTTATTAAATTTATTTTAATGAAATGTTAAGTTATGATACGGAATTAGAATGAAATAAACAGAAATAGATATGTGCGTATGACTATAAATAACTTATATAGCGCAGTGATGCTACATTTATAGTGAGTTGTGACTCTAACTGGCCACCCATGAATACTTTTTCTGGACATAATGTATGGTAATACCTTATATTACGATAATATTAAAAACTATTGTATTGTTGCCTTAACGTATCGGATATCGAATATATCAGTAGTAATTTTTTACTTTTATCTTCTATATTTTACCTGAGTGTACATTATTATAATTTAGCTAATTACTCACTAATTAGCTAAATTTTAATAATCTGTGTTCTAAGTTCTATTTTTATGTTTATAAGTAACTATTATTGATAGTATAGCATTAATTGTAATGATTAATTATTTTAGACACAATAACTTATCATCGTGTTTACTTTTCCTCATAAAGTTAACTAAAAGGCCATTTATGGAAAAAAATCTTGACCACATAGTAACTCATCAGAGTTACTTATTATTAAACTAAGTTACAGTAGTTCAGTGTTTTAATAATAGGAAAATATTGACGGCCATGAGATCACGACGCGGACGTACATTTGAAGATAAAATATAACTGGGTTTTAAAACAGTAAGTACATTTTATCAGTTATTCCACTTTGTAAAATTCTCAGCGAGCACACGTGCCGAGCACTCTTCCCCCACATAAATGTATCTATTACATACATATCATAGCTTATAGAGAAACATCCGGCTTATCACCAGCATTGCAATTGAAGGACACGGGTGTAGTAAGCAGTTATCATACAAAACTATTTCTCCTTGCAGCTTTGTAATCTGCACGTGATTTTAGAATCTTACAGCTAGATAACCAAAATATTCTAAAGCAAGCAATCTAGGGCCCGTGGGCAGGTGTTTATGGCGATGTTAATGAGCCAAAAGTGGTCCTTAAAATGTATACTATGTATGTAACTGATAGTTCTAACTGATATTAAGAACAACCTTTTCAGGTTTAATTATTGTAATCCATATGATTAATTTACTAATATATACCACTTCTGCCATGCCATTAAGTAAATAACAAGTGAAAAATATTGATCTAATTTATACTTAAATACTCAAAACATTGCCTGATATTTATTGCAAATGACATTATGCATGTTACATTCTTACTAAAAACAAAATTCCTACAAAAACATCTAAAATTGTCTGCATGACCGAATTAGACGCGTTAAAGGGAACGACAATTACAAAATTTTCCGGTCGACGCTCAACTTTACATGGTTATCTACTGAAAACGATCGAAAGTATAGGTAATAATAATTAAAGTCACGTAACAAATTACACAGTCGGAACGCGTTTGAGTTACGTGAACTAAGGTTGTCTGCTGCACACAAAACGTCTCATGATGTTTTTCAAATTAATCAAATCATTAATGAGACATGCTTTTGCTATTAAGTAAGCTGCAATTGAATTGAAGTACGTACTTTATTTTCTTTCTTCGATAGTATAACTGTTTTTTGCGACTACGTAATAATAGACTACATACAGGGAACGCGTACGCAGAACGCAACCTTCAAATAGTAGATAAAATAAAAACTTTATTGTTCTTCAGACCGAGGATCTACGAGCATTTAATTATAATTAAAATATTTTAAAATCGGCATACATCAAAACATTTTATAGACAGTTTCGCTACAAAGAATGACCCAGCAAAGGGCTGTTACAACTTGTAACAGCCCTTTGTAACTTACAAGTCAATTGACAATTACAGATTAATTTTGGTAGATTCATCGAAAGGTTGCTTTAAATTGCAAGCAATATGTTACCCATTCCTTCGATGGTTAAAATTACGTTTAATATATTATAGTCTGTGGTTTTAACAGTTTATGATAAAAATATGCCCGAGAACATAAGCTTAGCCCTAACTAAAGATCCGTATTAATAGACACTGTTTAACAGTGACAAGAAAATTACCGAGTTACTAGAACGTCTGTATACAGCAATTAACATGAAGACATGTACATATTTAAATAAACGTTACTTACAATGCACTCGTGTCGTTGATAGACATATTTTATTCGTTTTCTAGGTAACAAATTACAAGTAGCTCAGGACCTGTTCTGTATGTTCACCTGTACAACTTACTCTATATAAAAACCGGTCTGTGGTTACAAAAGCAGAAAAAGCAGCCATACTTTCGGCTCTTTAAGCTGCACAACTACTTATTGATAATCAAATGTCATGGTTATGCAAGTGTAAAATGATACATCCAGCTTAAATTATTGTTTTATCTACAGAAATAAAGAATTGACTGAAAGGAGAACGGAGTATGTACTTATTATATACGATATGATTAGAACATTCTAGTTTAGTAATTAAATAAGAGTGCCCTACAAGCAAACGTTATGCTTCATTTTTCTATGATGAAATTCGAGAATTATAACAAACTTACTATACTATTAAGTTTAATGTATCCTATATTAGTTTATTTGTTTCTACCCTATGCACCGATAACTTCATATTTAAACTTTGTCACTAAAACACACTGCTATTTCAGGTTACGCTATTTTCATTTTAGTGCAGGCAACTCACTAACAGTCTTCTATAAATATTTAAACTTTATTAACGACACAACGGTCTGTAACGTTTGTAAATATGTATATAAACATATTTTATGAGTGACCTAATAAGTAAGTATAATATTTATAATGCAATTTCACTATTTCTTTGACAAACAAAGACTATAATATTTTAATAATTATTGTTAAGTTTCAATTTCAAGTCATATAATTTAATTTAGTTATAAATCATCACGTTTCTGTTTGATTTCTGCTATAGGTGCCTATATTTTATTTACAAACCAATCAATGTATGTATGAATAGAAGTATTGTGTTGACAGCTGATAAAACATCAACAAACATTGCAACTACAACGGGAATGTCATTCTCAGTGGTGGATATCCGCTGAAACCTGCTGTGCGACCATTCATATTGTATTCTTATACCGCCACTCCATTTACGTAATACTAGTATGCCGTGTCATGTAGGCTTTTAGGCCAATGAATGCTACGTGTAATTGGGGTTTCTATTTGGGTCAATAAAACTTTATTTCAATGTTAATGATGCATGAAACCAATCCAATGTTTCCGAACCCAACTTAAGGTTGTATGATATGATTTGTGTAGTTGTCGTTATTGTGAACTAATTTAATCCTGCTTTTACAACTGACAATAATGTTATCCTTATTAGATCTAAAAGTCCTCTGTGGTTTAGCATAGGAACCTCTAGATATACATTTTGTATAGAACGTGATGTTCATGCGCAAATGGCGACTGGTGACTCTAACATTGTTATCAAAATGTTTGCAAGTTTGCGCGTCAGTTTCGCCTTCATCGGCGGGGTCAACGTTTCTGAGCTAGTCAACAAATCCATCGACAAGAATAACCCGTTACACTGCATCGGTTTCCAGCGGATTTCACTCACAAGTGACGCCTGCTAGACCATTTAATACTTCGCGTACGGTTAGGTAAGTCCACGCGCTAATGTGGAAAAATTTATTAAAATTATTATTAATTAACTTCCTTAGTTCTAGCCTTTAAAGTCATAGCATTCATTTTGTTTAAGTATTTGATGAAACATTTATTTTGTTATTGCTTACGGCTATTTATTAGCTAAACAAGATACCAGTGATATGTAATTGCAAATGAGAAATATTTTCAACCTATCAACCTTTAAACGTGGACCTAGTGGTTATATCGGACAACCTAACGAAGACTAGTCACTAAATTTTGAGATAATTTCGTCAATGTCAAATATCAACGATAATTCTAGAAATATCAGCGATAAAAGTTATATTCCTGACTTTTGAGACAACAGTAAATTTAAACGATTTGTCTTAAATTGAGAACGTCTATTGTCTCATTTTCGTGATAACTATTTTTAATTAAATTGGGTATTTTTCGACCTAAAAATAATGAAATGTAAAGAAATAAGAACATAAGTAGAAAATGATAAGTCTAAGGTGAACCTGTACTACATGAAAAATGTTGCTATTACTTAAAATATAGAGTCGTACTTTATCCGTCTGCTGCATCAACAACCTTATCAAGTAACCAGAAAAATTCGCGTATTTAATTAATTATAAGTTAAGAAACCAAGGATACGCTTTATTAACTTTAAATGAATTAATAGCGATGGTTACTTTTTGCGTGTCGATCGTCGAAGCTAGATATAGTGAAAGGTAAGTAACTTTTTATTGCAATTCGTTTGAGCCGCGATCATTTCATTATATTTTAAAACAGGAAAGTAACTAAATGAATAATTATTGCGTGAATTGACATTTAATTATTTACTCTTCATCGAGAAGGTTACACTTGTAATTGAGTTAGGGTAAGCCTAAAGAAAACTTATGTTGGCAGTGCAGTTAATACTTAACAAGATAAAAATATACAACATAATATTCTTATTATGTGAGTAACGTTACTCTCAACAAATAGGTACTTACTCATAACGGTTTCGGAACATAATGATATTGGAAATAAGTATAGAGAAATTTTACACACATCGTGATCTATTGCGGCATTGATTTACCTTAAACAAATTTATAAGGAAACTTATAACAACTGTTACTTATATGTCTTTCATAGACATACCATAGTAACATAATATAAATGGTCCTCTAAATTGTAGATATTATTTACACCTGCACTAGCATACCATAAAAGAAAACAATAACATCCATTATTAGTTGAGTAACGGATTTAATGCCATCGACGGAATCTCATCAGACATTAAACAACCAGTTTAAGGAATTCAAAGGTATTCAAGTTTTAGTTGTTTACGTTTGATCAGTTGCATTTGGATGCATTTGCATATCAGCTTAAACATACCTTATAATAAATTGGTTTAAGATTTTTCTTTTTTAGTTATTAAGTTCGCATAAACATTTTTATTTCTATAATATTGAACTATTCTATAGATGAAGATAGGTTTTAAATAATTTATGGTCTATGTATAATTTTAAGTTTATGCCAGTTTCATGATTATAGATACTGACGAAAGCAATAAAACCGTTTACTACTTTCCGCGTGCAAACTTAACATTAAATCTCGTATCTAATTACTACACAACGGCAAGTAGAAGAAAACTAAAGGAAATGAATTATGACACCACTCAAAAAAAACAGGTATGAATGTAACCGTTCACATGTCGTGTTGCGGATCGTGTGGGAATTTCGTTTCGATCGTTCGACACTTCACTGGCATAGATCACATTTTCCTTCAAAATGCGGTATGCGGTTAACCTTAGTGACGGAAAGCCATTGATTTTTAGATGCAAGTGACGTCACAATCGCGACAGAGTGGCGCAAACGGCGCGCGCCGGCCGCGTCTCACCGGCGACTGTGAGACTGTCGACTAATTCGCTGGCGAGTGGCGAACAGCGGCTGCTCTGGCGGGTTCCCGAGAACCGACTGTTAAGCCGGCTTACACCACGGCCTATGCAAGTAAATGGGGAAAACCCATACGATTTGGTTATTTTATGCCCGGACACTTCTACAACCTAATTTGCCTTCAGTAATCGACTTTAAAGGCTCTGCTCCCTCCATTTATATTTGTGTTATATTATTTGTGTTATGTATTGCCATTGTAAAAAAAAGGATGGTTTTGTTCATATTTTTTTACGCTTACAGGCGTCTTAAAACGTGATGAATATGTTTTAATATCATGTAGTAAAAAAATATTAATATTATACGATTATGTAAACTCAGGAGGGACTTGTTAAACATATTTAGATAGTATGTCTGGGTAACTGTTACGAACTTCGGGGGTTGTAGTTCTAGCTCAGCATGAAGTGGAAGTATCGCTTTAAATGTTGTCTAGCGAGTCTCGGGTCTCGAGTCGCGAGTCGCGAGTCGACTTGGAGAGGAAATGTCAGTTGCCACGCGGTCGCTTCTGACCTTTGCATCGATTTATGCACATTCTATATTGACTTGGGACTTGGGAAGAGGTGACATATGCATATACACGAGTTATACGAAATATACCTACACTTTTAATATCAAGAATTGATAAAAAAACTAGCGACCGGGCCCGGCTTTGCACGCACATATTATGCATGTATTATACAAATAAACCTTCCTCGTGAATCACTCTATCTTATAAAAAAACGCATAAGAATCGGTTGTTTATATAAAAAAAATTGCATACATGGATATAGATAGGGACAGAAAAAGCGACTTTATACTATGTAATGAAGATGTTGCGGGTTATTTGTTATAACCAAGTGACATGGTACTTTGCCGTCTAACTAGAAGGTTCGATCGATTTTTTTTAATAATAAGCAGCCATTGGACCACGATCACGCCGGAGATTTTTTTTTTAAGTAATAAAAATGTGTGTGAAACGAGACATACTTATAGAGATATCCCATGGCCACCAGACGTCACGTATTTTCTCATGAACAAAATGTGGACGATTAAGTAGTGTTAGTATGTACTAAGAACGTATGCCTGATAGATGGACAGACAGATATGACGAATCTATAAGGGTTTCGTTTTTTGCCATTTGGCTACGGAACCTTTTAAAATTATTATTTTTACAACAAATTAAGAAGTATGCTTTCAGATGAGACGTTAAATGCCTAATAATGTAATGTCTTAAGTCATTGGTAGATTGTTTTTAATGTAGAAAGCTATCTATAAACTTTGACTCATGCAAGTCTTATGAAGTTGATTTTTTCGTTTATTGTAAAATAAAATAAAAAAAAGGAATATGAAGCTCTTTTGTAAATATCTTAGAAAATTATTTCCTTAATTGTTTGTACAAGTTCCTAATTTGTTTATTTTATCAGCTTTATTTAGCTTTGATACGGTTTTTGTCTTTTTGTTGACAATTTCTAATACCAATATAGTCCCGGGACTATCCCGGGATCCCGAGATTCACTCTAGAAATTCCCGAAATCCCGGGATTGGAAAAATCGGCCGGGATCGAATCCTCTACGTCTAACAGGCTTAGTATCACCGATTTTAAATCGCGGGTCAGCGTCGAATTAAAGAAATTTGCAAAAAACATTGTATAGATATGAGATTAATATCACGAGAGAGACACATGATTAATATTACGCGCTTATTTAAGTTCGTAGTCGAAAACATCAAGAAACAATGTAATAGTTGTCTAATTAATATTTTTTTACACAAGCAAAATAATTGCTAGTGAGATCGCAGAGCTTTTTAATATATTAAATAGTAATTAATTTAAAGGTTTGGTTTTTTTATCGCCTGTATGTTATCATCATCATCATTACACACTTTTTTTTGCTTTTTTGTCTGTCCCTATGTATGCTCAAATCTTTAAAACTACCCAACCCATTTTCATGCGCTTTTTATTAAATAGAATAATTCAAGAGGAAGGTATATTATGTATAATACATGCATAAGTGCAGGTAAAACTGGCGCGGCTAATACATATATATAAAAATCATACGACTTAATAACTTAAAATCATACAGTTAGTAGAATAATTAAATAAAAAAAAATATGACCGCATACTAACTTAATTGCAGTGGATGTCTATATTTTCACAATGTTTGAATAAAACAGTTCAGTAAAACTAAAGAAAAATTGATATTTTCAAAATTGATCAATCAATATAGAACCTCAAAAGAATTATATGTATGTTAACTTACTGTATAAATATATTTTTAAGATATGCCATTGAGTTTCTAAAACTTTTATCGGAACTTGAACTTTATGTTTAGGGCAATATTTACTTGCATTGTATTGCTCTTACATTTTCGTAGGCGTCATAAACTAAAACTATTCATGAATAAGAAGACTATTTTACAGTCTTATATGAGAAGTTAATTTTATCCAAAAATAGAAAACTTTGGTGTCATTTTGCTTGCATAGTAACTAATTAAACATTTTTTTACACGTTAGAAAACTACTCCTGCTGCATCGATACAAATAGTTTATTAGACTAAAGACATCTAAGCAAAATTTCGACAGAAATGCCTTTAGCTTCCGCAGTGAGGATAAATATGTAATTTTGTTATCTACTCCACGGTTTAAACACATCCTCCGGAGTCTTAGTCCACTCTGGGTTTAAGAGTTCCTAGTATATATAATATAATAACAATTATATGTAACTAGCGGACCTAACAGACTTCGTTCTGTCAAAAATGTTCCCGGCAAGTTCTTTTTTCTCGTCGTAATATCCAACCTCGAACTTCAACGAATTTAAAAAAAAAGATTTGATCAAATTGTTCCAGTCGTTGTAGAGTTGAGCGCTTACCAACAAATTTTACGATAAATTTTTATATTACGTATATATTATACTAGCTGTGCCTCGCGGTTAGTTAGTAGTTCCCGTTCCCGGAGCAATACCGGGATATAAAATATCCTATCTTTTAAGTTGTATCAAACTGCACACGGTGTGCCAATTTAATTTAAAATCCGTTCACTAGTTACGGAGTCAACCGCGCACAAACAACGTGACCCGATATTTACATATTATATGTCGCAGGTGGATTGAATGCGAATAAGTAAAAAAAAAACCGCCGAAATGTATTCGTCGCCATATGTTAGTTTTTTAATATATTAGGTTAGGTTAGTTATTTATCATTATAAAAAAACTTATTTACTTATCTTTAATAAAAATGAAGCTGAGTAATAAGTTTTTTTATAATGATACAAAAACTACGCAATGACAATACGGCTTATCGTTGAACCGCCGCATTACAAAACGGCCCTGTTTTTCAAAACGGCTAGCCGTAATGTAATACAGCGGATTATACAATCTGCCTGCGACATATACATATTAAGAAGATATATATTTCACTTACTTAGTAAGGGGAAGCGACTGGACGTGTGTTTGACCACTGGCGTGCTCGTCGCGCTGATATCACTTTGAGAGCTGTGAAGACTGCTCTTTCCGCTGACGTTCGCCGAGCCCAAGTCCATACGCATTCGCATGTGACGACTGAAAATAATCAATTATTTAGTTTTTTACAAAAGGTTTACATAGTTAAAAATCAGTCCGTATATTCAGATTCAATTTAAAAAGTCTATCAGTCTACTAATACAATTATTGTTCTCAAGAGTAATAGTCGAAACGCCATCTGTCGGTGTAATATAAACACATTCATTCGATTTATAGTAATAGACTACTATGCGAAAATAAAGCTGTAAATACAAACAATATATATAGATAAAGGAATATCACACTAATACTTATTTAAATATTCAGAAATAGAAATTTGTTTTTTCTCAATGTAATTTATATGAACAATAGTTATTAAGTTATTCAAGAAGTATTCTTGATAATATTATTGAATACGCTCACAGTTTACATGTTTTGCTGAATCTGAACATATAATTATAACAATAATAAATTTACCTCTTAGGTTTTGTATTTGAACTAGTTGACTTGGAGCTTAGCATTCTGGCCACGCTACATGAGGTTTGAGAACGTTGCAAAGAGAATGAACAATCAACCTTTGATTTGATGTCTTTATAAGATTTTATTTTGTATTCATTTTTTATATCGATAACATTCTTCTTTAAAAAGCTCTCCCTCCTCTCTGGCTTTTTCACTGACTTGGGGCTGCTCTGCACGCTATTGTCCACATCATTTTTTCTACTCTGCAGCATTGTCTTTAATTTACTCGGTACGTCGCGCTTGGGCATTTTATATTTCTTTAAAGTAAAGCTCCTCTTTTCTTCCTTATTTTTATCACCACACTTTATACTTTTTTCGCTATTAAGGGAATTTCTCTTACTTGTATTTTTAGGCGTTTCATCATTATCTAAAATACATAGAACCGAAGATTTATGCTCTGCAGTATTTTCCAATGGAGAAAAATACATATTTTCCGACTCCATGTTCTTTTGACTGCAGTCTGATCGAGTTGACACCGTGGACGCAGGAGACATATCATTGATCACATGTAGAAATACAGGTGAAGCTCGGTGATTTTCAAAGTCTGTATATACCCCACTCGACTCCATACATGAATCTTCACTTCTGTTTACCATAAGTGGTGGATTAGCCTTTTTATTCTTCCCTCCGTACAAAGCGCCGTCGATAACTTGAGCACGCCTGTCACCGCGTTGCATATGTTCATCCAAACCATCAGCGTCGCTTTCCGTAAAAAAGTCCGAATCGGTCATAGGATCTACTCTTCTGGGTACAGGAACATTCTGCCAATCCATGTCTATAGCATCTTCACGGGGACCTAAATTATGTTCAGCACTTCTACTTACAGGCCTTGACATTTCACCGTCACCTTGATAACCATCTAAGCTGGTGATGCTAGTTATACTAGTTATAAAGCTATTTGATACCTTTGATGTTTCCATTGATTTTGGATAATCATTACTCTTACTGTCTGAATATGTTTGGGAATCATGCAATGTTGACGCTGAAAATTGTGAATAAGTGCTTACTTCACCGTTTAAATCTGAATTGTCTAAAGGCAAATCTTCTGGGGATGGTGTTTGTTCGATTCGATTTGTAATTATAGGCAACCCATGTTTACCGTCTAATGGAATTTCTAAATTTACAGTAGTATCAGCCATAGAACTTGCTGGCTCTAAAATACTGCCATGTATAGATGGCAAAAATTCATTTTCATCATCAATATTAGGTATTGAGTCTTCTTGGCACGATTCTGGTTTTTGTGATGAAAACCCGGTCTGGTTTTGTATCTCATTTGTAGACTTTTCGAAAAAGTTATCGGAATATGATATACACTCTCTGCCTTCACTAGAATTGATATCAAGTACATCTATAGAGGCCATTGGGGCAAACGGTTCATTTGTATGATTTTTCTGTTTAATTTTTATTTTATTTTCGAAACCGTCGTTTTGTATTGTCGATGCAGCCGAATTTGTTTCAGTCTTATCAGTTGAAGGCGTATCGCCATTATCTGGAGAATCTTTATATTCATTATGATCACAAAATATTGGCAGGCTTTCTACAGTTGGAGAAAACGCATTTTCTAAGTAACAAATATCATCCATCTGGTCTGGAGTTAAAATGCCTAAGCTATCATCCAAAGAGTTTTCTTCGTTATTTCTATTCATAGAATTATCGTTCGGACTTAAATTCGTTTCGACATTTCGTGAATACATATGTGACTTTAACTGGAGGCAAAGATCGGATCTTGATTCTGAATTAAAACTTTTCTTAGGAAAGCAATTAAAATCCTTTTCACAAGAATATTCAAATTCTTTCATTGGTTTATTATCAAAATGTAAAACGTTAGGCAGTCTGTCATGTACAGAATCAACATTAGAACTTCGACTTGGGAAACAGGAGCCTAATTCAATAGTTTCCCTATGTTCTGCACGTTTACTTCTTTCGAATTCCAGACTTTCTTTAGATGAAGATGAAGGATTATGGACATCAAATAATAAACTGTAGGGCCCTGATTCATCCCCTTCTTTGTCTTCAACCAGTTGTTGTGTTATATCGTTGATGATACCCTTTGTTTTCTTATCTACATTGCGATCGTGCTTTTTCGTTATTTCATTTAACTTTTCACGTAAATCTAGGATCCTCGGATTTCTATCTACAACTTTCTCCATACTTAAATTAAGTTTTGGTATTAAGGTAGTGTATGGTTTATAGTACAAATTTTCCCTTATTTCATTTTTAATCGTTTGGTTATCTTGTTTTGCTGTTGAATATGAATGTTTGAATTCAGCTGAATGTAAGCTTCTTAATTTAGAATGTTCATTTGGATACGCTATTCGTATGTCTAATGATCTTGACTTCGCATTTCTGTCGACAGGAATCTGAAAAATAAAACATTTGAATAAGTTAAAGTTGTAATAATTTGTAGTATATTGTATTTTTAAATCTACGATTTTACGTCTATTGTTTAGTATAGGTAATGTTTTAAAGTGCCTGTCGGCCGGTTCCTGTCTCGTCATTATTACGGTTCAATGAATCGTTATGCAGGGTGATTCTATTATAGAGTCCTATAACATTACATATCCAAAGAAATACAAACAAAAGTAAACACATACGTACAAGCAAATGAAATATCTGTAACATGATAATTATTTTTGTAAATATGTACAACGTAGTATACGTTTTTCCTAGTAAAAGAAACTATTAAGTTCTAAATAAATGTCAGAGATAAATATCAGAGCGCGAAGTCACGAATGCTCATAACATCGGAAATATCCAAACGTTTTTCAAGAGGAGAACGTAACAAATAATAACACTTGATAGTTCGATAGTCTTCTATTGCGGCCAGTGGCGGTGGCTTATTTGTGCTAATTAATAGGTCTATATAATTCTACCAACACGATTTCTTAAAATATCCGTAGCAGATTTACAATGTACGTAGTAGGTACTTAAAGTCAAAAAACCCAGATACAGTACCTAGATACCAACTGTACGTTTAAGGAAGAAATAACAAAAAAATTAAGGAAGCATTACAGCCCATCGTTTGGAAAACTTCGTTCAATGCCAAATAAAGGTATCTTTGGTAGCGAAACGTGTTATCGTATTGTATTGTTTCTTTATGTTCAATGCCATGATACAAAATATATTACACTGCCTAATTCCAAACAATATGATAAATAATATAAAATGAAGTAAGTATTTAGTATAATATAGTAAATTTTAAGGGCCACTTTAGATTTTTACTTAGTGTACTATACATAACATCAAAATAGATCTTATTACGTTTCTTTAACCTGGTATAAACCATTTAGTCAATTAGAGTGAAGGTTGAACGCAGGTATTTAAGCGATTAGCGTGATACCACGTAACTTTTAACGTTCTAATATTAATTAGAAATAGATTCACAACACAGTCACAGACTGATCGATGATCTACTCGTAGGTATATTAGTAAATTGCTGTTTTCTACTTTTTTAAAGTAGTTAAACTATCTACAAGTATAACGGTTTATAAAGAATACCATGTTTACTATAACCCATCGTAGTATGCTTTATTTGTTCTGTAACTTGTGTTCATTAGTTTCAATTACCTACAAGGGTCATTTTCGCATTAGTTAATGCATTTTCATGGCTTCTACTCCCTCATCTACCCTGCTTAACTATATTTACCCTACTTTGTCAACAACATAAAAATGAATAACAATTATTAGTTTTTATGTAAGTAAACTGATTTATAAATTCGTATATATTCTCTACCCCATTGGAATTAGAAAAAGTTAAGAAATAACAAACCAGTACAATTCATTCCAGCGATATTAAATACCCGTTCTGTTCAGTTAAAATAAGGTTTCAAAGTAAATATGTTCGTGTTCACATCCATCTTGTATTTACGTAATGGCAATAGTAACAGATATCATTTATATTGCACATAATAAAATTAATTACGCGGAAATTAAAATCACGATTCACGTTTTTATGATCCGCCTTTTATGTATTAAAAATAAACCATAACTCATTGATATTTAAAGTGTTTAAACTATATTTAAAAACCACAGAAACACTTATTAATTTACATTAGCATCGACAATGCAATTTTAATTTTTATTAAAAACATAACGTCGTTTTGCATAAAACAGTCATTTTAATGATAAATTAACCAACAGTTTAAAATGTAAGTATGCACTACGTTTTGCGCGTTCTTATCACAACGCTTACAGTTACCACAACTGATAAGATACCTGTACTATGTATACTTATCTGTATTTTAACGTCTTCACGCCTTTAAAATACTAGGCATTTTGTAATTGTGATTAGGTATAGAATCTCTATGCCTAATCGCAATTGGCATCGTTGTGACGACATTGTTTCTTTTTTAATATATTTATTTCAATACCTCGCTAACCACATTACACTAATAAATTAACTTGAAGGGCGGGAACAAGCTAATCTTTGAAACTAACGGGTTCAAAAATCATAATGTACATGCTGAGTATCTTTATTTATTAATTGTTATTACTACGTAAAGGCTATCAAACATACTATAAAGTGTTTTTAGGTAGAATTCACAAGATAAAAGAACAATCGTCGTGCTTTAAAATCACGATATATTTATTTGAGGTAGCTAAACATATGTTAATTAGCAAATCTTACAAATAATATGAGAAAATAATGCAAATATCCAATAGGAATATTTAAGAGCATTAAATATTAATGAGATATCTACGAGATAAAAACCAATTTATTACGATTGACCTCCAAGTGGCGTCTGTACATAATTATATGTACTAAAAAGACTCATAAAAATAACAACTTAAAGAGAAATAAAATATGTATTGAGTATCATTTTTAAGAACAATTTTACATTTTACAATCCATTATGACATATTCCATATAGTTTCATCATTGTATAAAGAGAATAAAAACTATTATGGTCAAAATAAGAAAATAACAGCAAGATTAGCGACCTTATGCTACAAAGTGATTTCTTTCATGCAATCTACAATATTATATTGAGAAATGTCCTAGTTTAAAAAATTGGAACTAAGAACTAAAAATATCAACAACTTTGTTAACATAATATCAATGTCCTTTACCGTCTCGTTTATAGGTAACGTCAGTCACTATTATCTAAATCTAAACATTCCATCTAAAATGCCAAAGATACAAGAGCAAGCAAGTATCGAGGTAACATAATAAAGTGTATACATTTTAGATATATTTAAAATTGGGAAGAAAATACAAATTAATTGAATATTTTTAACAATTCATTTGTTAAATTATTAATTTAACAATTCATTTGTCAAATTCTCTTCTAAAATCTACGATTAAATATACATACCCCGAATCACAAATAGGGCCATTACCAATTGTAATATTTTCCGGTTATTTCTAAAGGACGTCTTAATAAACTACAAGTCAATCACTTAAAGATCGCAATGTCAATGCATAATGGCTGATGCATGATATATAATGACACACATACTTTAGGTACTACGACAACCAACTTAATTTATATTCTAACAAGATTCTAACCAACAAAGCATTACCATTATAGCATTTATCCTTATAAGGAAGTAATCTGTGGATCTTGTTTACTTTTTGTGTGTGTCTTACAGGTGTTCTTGCAACTTAATACAATAGTATTTTGTATCGCTACTTGTTATATTTTGTGATAAAAAAAAATTGTTTAAAAAGTTTACAAAGGCCGTGAAAATATGACCTATTTGGTGTAATAATCGTATTTTACACTTTCTACAATAAATTGAAATTTTTTAGAGTAAATGACAATTTATGTATAAATATAGTCGAAGGGCAAGGGATGTTACCGTTTATTCCATGGCCTACAGACTACAGTATACATCTTACCTCGACTTCATAATTCACGATGATGTAATAGCGGACGATGTAAATAATATCATTAATTCAATTACTTCGTTCAATCTACGACGACTAATCCGGACTTGTTTACGTAGAAAAAACAAATTTTGATAACAATTTCATAAGAAAAGAACTTTTTGACTAAATGTACCTAGTATTGTTTTATCTACAAAAACATTGCTTCCATATCTGATGTACTAGATACTAAACAAAAATAATTGCCGTGCGTGAGAACATTTAATTAGCGAATGAGTTCAAGAAGTTATCTATACAAAGTGGGAGTCTCGAGAATTGAGCATGCAGCATCGTGCGAAAGTAACTGGCACTAATAACGAATCTGGGATACAATGAGCAGAATGAAAACAAGCGGCAAATTTGCTTGATGAAGACAAAGACCTGTACAGAATTACAACGTATCAGATCTACTTATGTTCTATAGTAAATTTCCGCGTACCACAGCGCACGTTTCTTTAAGTATATAATGACGTTGGTTTGATGAGGGGATATTTATTACTTAAACCAAAATCCAATATATAAATAATAAATAGGAAAATTATTAGGTGAATTTAAAAGTGATGGGTAAAAAATTCATTACTAATATAAATTATTAAAGATATTTTGATCCGGTGTTACGCGTGTACAACTTATAACTAAAGAAAGGACTTTGAATGAATTGACTTAGCCTTTGAATCCTGCTATTCTACATATTAAGTTATAAATGTTCATAAATCCGACTATCTAAAAGCCTGATGGTATAGTAAATACTATCTAGTAACTAGTACTATGTACTTTGAATAAAATGCTCTTGCAATAGTAAAATAAAATAGGAAAGCGGCTTTTCAAACCATTAGAAACTTCTGATACATTCGTAATGGTAAGTTCATTCAATGAAAAACAAAGAGAAAACAAGTTAGTATTTCAATGTGAAGTCATTCTAACATGTTCCAACAAAAAAATCAAATATAAGCGGAGTACAAATAAGTAAACGCTATGTCAGGGTACGCTTATGTAGGTACTTGGTAAACATAGTATAAGAAAAAGAGAAACTTTAATATTATATAATGTTATTTTCTCAATGACATAAATATTAAAGATGCAATGTCATTTTTTTGTAAGTGTTGGTCTTTCTTGAGAAAGAGAATTTAGAAAAAAATTGATAACCTTTCATTATTCATTACCAGTATATAATTACGGCAGTCGGGAGGCACATGTCACGATGATTATATGAAGTAGGTACCTATCGGATAGACCACGGTTAAAATCATGAAAATCACAAATGTTTTTTCTTTATCAAATTGAACTTTAATTACAGAAAAAAATATACGTTCTAACTAAGAGAATTATACATTAAATTAAATTAATTTTAAACGGTGCCACGATAATGAGATAATGAAAAAGAGTATAAAATCTACATGGCTGATGAGCATGAAAGATATTATATAAGCACTTATTTCAAAATTCTTACGTATAAATTACTTAATTTTTGTAAACCTCTTTCAGTAGACTTTATTTAAGTCGTTAGCTAAATCTTCATCCTGCTTTATATAACGGATTTGTTGTGTAAAATCCCCACGAGTTCCTGCTACTGACAGGCTTTATGTAATCTACACCAATTATCGATTTCGACAAGTTAACCTTATTATTTTCTACTTACTGCCTAATTGCAAAAGTAATAATTATAGGAAAATTGTAATATTAAAGGAAACTTGTATTATATGGTGGCATTTTTTTTTAATAAAGGCTTTTACGGACTTGGTCATATTTTTTTTGTACCATAAAATTTTGTAAATGCAAATGTAAACAACATATACGTACTTCGTTAGTACAAATTAATGATAAATTTACCTTTGAAATGTTTCCTTTTTAACAACTGCATGTTCAATGCGTGAAAAAAACTAGCAATTAAAATATTTCTACGCTTTCAGAATTTTTTTTCGGATAAAAAAATTATTGCGCAATTGTTGTGGGCAAATCCTACAATTATTGGTCGAAAACTAAGCCGACTTTACGTCTCCTTAAAAACCTTCCATTTATTTTTTATCCAGTACACTGAATTTATTTTATACGAATGCATGTCTCACTTGATAACTGGTTTTTGAACCTGCTCAACGCGTTCGTATTCCAACAAAGATTATATATTTTTTACTACAAACTCTTTTAACCATATAAAGCTCAAAATAGTTTTACTTATTTTTAGTAACTTAAAAATAACGCAACTATTTACGTTCAATTGTAAATATCAAGAATGTACTTTATTCTGATGCAATTTTAGGTTTTCGTTAGTAGCATGTTATACAATATACCTTCTATCAAGTCATATAGGTAGTGAATAACTCAAGAAAGAATAAAGGAACTGAAAATGAAAAAAAATTCTTCAGCGAATATTGATCGCTTGCTATTGTGCTGAAAATTGGCGCATTAAAGTCATTAATTTCATTTTATACTGCTTTCAAACCGTACGCAACAACACAATAGAACGTTGTACATAATAGCTCGCTAGTGCAAAAATATATTATACCTAACTGACAACAATTAATAAGAGGTACAGAAATATATATAATGTATGTATGTGTTTCTGGTTGGGTCACTTAGAAATGTTAGAAAAAATTAAATTACTATAGTCATTAGACATCAGAAGTTTTAATATATTCGTAATACGTTAGTGTTTTTGTGCTAAATGAGTTTTACCTACATTTGTTGTTAAAGTCAACAACTCAGAGAAGAAACTAATTCGTGAAAGATAAAACTATAGGTATAATCTGGGATAGATAAAATCCTGTGTGAAATTGAAGCAAAATTTGGCAATATAAATTATGAGGTAACTTAAATGTCGAAAACATAAAATATGTTCCTAATTAACTATCTGAGTCTGGATAAGTGCGAGTCGGACTCGCACACGAAAGGTTTCGTATCATTATGTATAACAAAGGTACTTACAAAATATTATTGTATGTCAAGCGTCTACCTGTTAGCACTTAGCAATATCGAGCCAGAATGAACAGAAAATAACGTGTGTTGAACCCGTTTTTAATATTTTTTGAAAAGGCAACATTAAAGATATGACCTGTCAAATTCTACTATCTATCATGGTTCATAAAATGGCCTGGTGATGTGACGGACGGACGGAAAACGAAAACTTTGTAATATAGTTCCTTTGGTTCCGTAGTCCCTTCGGGTACGGAACCCTGCAGATGGTATACCAATTGCAAACTACTAAATAAAACTTGTTTAAGGAAGTTGTCACTACCAGTTTTTATCAGTCATCAGAAGACTAATGGACGTCAAAATATATATAAAGGTATTTCATCTGCAAACGAGAATTGATCTTAATCAATTGAATGTACGAATTAAAAATACTGGCAATATTTCGTTCCAAGTTAATTTTTTATGAGTATGTTAAAAATGGCGCTCCAAATAACCTTTTATTGTAACGTGCTGTGAATAACCAGTTTTAGGTTTAGATTCTTACCTTCTAGTTTCTTCGAAAGATATTTTTGTTTATAATCATTATATAATGAGGGTCGCGGTTCCCAACTAAATGGTGCTTGATCACATGTGTTTGTTTTAAATTGTATATTGGGATAGTTTAAAAATATTGGCGCGTTTGAACATAAAAACAATCTCCAATGCAATGATACTGTAAATGAACTTGAAAGTAAACTCGATATTGATCAGCAGTGTCGCGGCCATCTCGATTAGTGGTTTTGTGTCCATGATCCCGTAACATTATTTACCCCTGTGTTACACGCAAACACGCTTTAATTAAGATCTACCGTACTACTTAATTCGCAATAAGTATTATATATTTGTATAATAGACAAATTTATTTACTTATGATATTGTTGCTATATTATATGATTTTCTACATTTTTTTGTATAAATAAAATTAAATGTAAAACACAAAAATTATTTTTGTTTCTGACAACCCCAATGTAAACCTAAACTTTCTTTTGTTCACAGCAACAAGCTCACAAAAAACTAACTTTGATTGAAGTACTGGTCTAGGCATAAAAACTTATTGGATAGATGAGGTCAACCACGGTGTAACGACCGATGCTTAGTTGATTTTTTGCAATGGAGATGTGTTTTGATATTTATAGTTGGCAATGAGTAACCAACTAAACGTGAGCAATCAGCACAAAGCGGGATCTCGGCGCTTGTATTTTTTACGTTTTTTTCTACATCGGATTATGTCATTTTTACTTTAAATTATTATGAGATATTTTGTCCATTTTCTATAATGATTAAAAATCATTTTTTATTTATTACTTATAAAAATTAAGGAAGGTGGTTCCTAATGTGTAGGTGATAGGTCCATTCATTAATATTAAAAAGAAGTACATAGTTTATTTATCAAGTACTTCCTATTTTAAGAAAGCCTACAATGCGACTTGTGCGAGAACTTATTTTATTAGAGTGAAAATTCGCGATTTCCTTTCGTAGGTATTTAGAAATACTTAGTCGACTTTTCTTCCGCTGCGTTAGGATGTTAATCCAATCCAAATCAATTACATTTAAATAGTTTTCTTAAATATATTTTACAGCAATTAATGAGAATACGATTTAGTTCTCTTATACCTCGCTGATGTGGTTTTTGGTTAATACACACTAATTCATACTCATTATATAATTTGGTAGCATTATAATTATAATAAGCTGTGAGGGTTAGCAGCAAATACTCACTTTCTGCAGGTTCAAGACAATGAGATCATTTGATAATGTATTGTATAAAATTATTAATGTTACCCCAATTATAATCAATAACCACTGGCAACACCGATTACATTATTAAAAATTAACTATATAGAATACCTGGTAACTTACTAGTTATTTAGGTCATGTAGTATACCCTGCCTGTCATCTGTCATTCTGTTAACACTATTATTAGGAATTCAAAGCCTAACTGTAACAATGAAGTAGATAAAAGATTTCGATTATAGTCTAATTTCGGGTACTGTCTTCGTTCAACAGAAAACTATACCATACAACAAAAAAATGAATGCATGTTTGTTTTTTAATCTTAATTTAAATTAAAACCATTGTGTTCGCTAATGCGACACGCGGACGGTTCTATGTACCTATTGTTTTTATTACGTCACGTTAAATAGGCAACCAAATATGAATAATGAATTATTGATGAATGATTATTTAAAGTATAACGGAATAATATTTAGGTTTTTTATAGGTTAAAATAGTCGTCTAAAATCCATAATACTTATCAATCGTTCATAAAAACTAAATGCCTAAACATTTATTTTTCGAACTACCTGCCTAAGTTAAAAAAAAAATTGAGTGAAATTGAAATCTGTACCAACAACGACTGAAGAAGTATAATATAATATGTATTGTCCTTGGCCATAGTTTTCAGCACCACCAACAAGAACGATACGCAGTTCTAAAATGTTTTTCGGCGTATCGCCCAACTTACCTTCGACATATTATCGCTTAAATAATTTTCGGAGTCACACACTCGCCATTGCCTATAAGATCGTCACTCTTCCATTATGAAATCGCCATACAGTCGCCTTGAAGAATCAAACAATTACAGCGCACAGTTATCGACCACGCAATATTCATATCACATTTCAAGACGCCGTTTCGCGGCAGAAGCCCGATCAATACTGGATTTTGTCGTAGCTGGCGAATAAGGTAAAAAAAATGTAGCGATATAGTACGCTTGCGCGCGCAAACTCTTGTTGACTGACGATTGCATGTTAACATGTATGTTTGTGTGCGTCGGAAAACGACCGGCGAATTGGTCTCCGGCCCGAGTTACCGAGTCCATCCATACTGAATAACCAAACGAACCGTGACCATGCGAGGCCATCGTAAACAAATTTAATCTATTACTACATTATTCATTAGAATCTCAATTGCTTTTACAACATCACTTCTATTTGTTTGATTACAGATATATTTTACAGATTTCGTTTTTATGGTAATTAATAATTATTAATAATAAATGTGTGAGGCATACGGTACCTACCCATAAAAATCCATAGACGAAAAATAGATAGTTGCTATCGAGAAAGGGTTAGAAACTGTAATCCACCTATACTACGTAATCATTTAACAATTAACTTTATGGCCGGGGTTTGAATGATCTTTAACATTTTTAAAATGTATATTGTAGTTGAAATGTGATCATCAGGTCCTGTCTTTTGTTGCCACAGTAATTAATACAGGACAAATTTTTCCTCTTTAGCATTTAGGATTTAACTTACGTCATATTAATTACAACCTTGTCATTACAGTAAAGAGCAGGGGCTCTTTACTGTAATCACCAATATTATCTGGAAAAAAGTCCACATGTCAATCTAGAAAGTGGAGGTTTATGCTCATATTACACCCTTATTTTGGATACATATCTAATAAGTTTGCAACCTTATTCTTATAGTCGGGATGTTCATTATTTCCAAGAAAATTGTTGACAACATCTTTGAACGCCAGTGAAGCATCTGATTCAGTGTTATTCATTATGGCATCAAATTTTTTATCAGCATCATTCTCATATGAAAGCCCACGCGGACGGAGCCTATGTTCGTTCTCAGGCTCTAGACCATCTGGGTACCAAATTTCATTTCAATCGGTTATGCGGTTTGGCCATAAAAGCATTAAATTATAAAAAGTTTCAACCCCCCCGCGCAACCTTTTGGGGGTTGATTAAAAAAAGCCTATGTCCTTCCCCAGGCTCTAGACCATCTGTGTACCAAATTTCGTTCTAATCAGTTCAGTAGTTTTAGCGTGATGGAAAGACAGACAGACAGGCAGAGAGGGTTACTTTCGCATTAATAATATTAGTATGGATGGCTACTGAGGGTATTTTACTTCCTTTATAAAAGTTACATTTAAGATTAATGATTGTTTTATTTATTAACTTGACAGTTGCAGAAAGCCGGAGCTCATTTCATTTCTAGAATAGAGAGAAGAAAAAATTAAACCGTCATTTTATAAATGTCATGTGTCTCTATAAGTGAAAATATTTTGAAAAGTGAAAAGAAAACAAATATTTGTTGAATGTTGAATGTAAAAAGCAGGATAAAAAAACAGATTTAAAATGTTATTTAATAATAGTATATCTTTGACACATTTACTTTAGACCGTATTTTAGAAGAAATGAATAAAATGTGTCATTAGAGTGGTGTTTATCTTCCGCAGTATTGTTGTGTTGTGTACAGTACTAAACACGTATTCGTTCTACCATGGCTCAGCTTCATACAGATATGCAACCTCATGGGTCAAGCAAAACAATTTCAAAAAAAATGGATAGAGATAATGTCTTACCTTTTATAATATTACCTTTACTTTTAATAATCTCTACTATATCTTTAGCAGTTACCGTAATAGTTATGATATTTATTGGAATGGGTGCATTATATGTGCAGTCCCGGCCTCGTCAAAAGAACAGGTTACAGTCCTTTTTTATATATAATTTTATTTTTATACAAAATAATTTTTATCAAAGTGAATACTAAACTTGTACTTTATTATTACATTTTTGATATAAGTGTAAAATTTTGAATTTCAGATCACCATTTTTCTATTCGTGGACTCTGTCATCTGGAATTTGCCTTTTTTTAGTGTTTGAACTTGGAATATTAACACTATTAGAAATAACTCAATTGGAAAACTTTGTGTTTTTGGTACTTTTAGCTAGCACATGCTATTTTTTCTATAAAATGAAGACTATAGCCAATTTTGAACTATCAATAGGATCAAAAGGAAAAGAATACAGGTAATATTATATATATCCTAGCCTTCATAGTTTTTGTTTTAGGGTCGTATAAATTCCAGTCTTATCAAGGTATATCTATTACATGCATGCTGAAATTGGTTTAATTGATTTTAAATAAATTTAAATTACTTTTAAACAAATTAAAAAGATCAGCTATAAAAATAATGCACAATAAATTCAATTTTTTCAGCCCAGTTTTGACATCAGACTCATATTATTGCCAAGTTTGTCAACTGGAAGTTAATGAAAGATATTTTCATTCAATTTGGTAAGATTTACATAACATACTGATTTTATGCTAAAACTTTAAAATGCTTTATATTTAGAGTAGAAATAGTTTTGAAAGCTACAGAGTAGTATATATGCTACTTTTTAATATAAACACTAAGTTGACATCATAAGTATAAGTATAAGTACAAAAGCTTCTGGGTAATAGCTATTTCAGTAGAATACATATACAGCATTACACAACATACATATAGTCAATTACAAAAGTCTAACACATTAAATTTAAAAAGTATGTTTAAGTTATTTTGCTTCTAAAAATGTGTTAATATTCTATTTTAGTCCACCATACAGTGATTATTGTTAATTACAAGGCTTCATAGTAACTTTCTCTTGATGATGTGTAGACAAATAAGTAACATTAAGCCATTTTATTCCATAGTAGTGTAACTAATTTAAATAAAATGTTACAGGTGGGATTGTTGTGTTTTCAGACCAAATTACATATACTTCTTAGGGGGACAAATATTTGCATTTGCCACTCTCATAATGGGAACCAACTTAGGCCTTACAACTGTATGCCAACCATCCATCTTATATGGACCAATATTGATACCACAAGACTGCAATGATGTATATTTTGAATTTTAGTAAGTATATCATTTTCCATTGTATTACTAATGCTAGCTTGATTAGACGTCTTTCATGCTTATCCTACCCGTATGATACACCATGCCTAACTTGTTTCTCTGCTTAAGAGCCAACCTCAAACTTGCATTATTGTAATTGGTACACCGGATTTTGAGTTATGTACATGAATATATATTATTATAATATTACTAGCTGACCAAATGCGACTGTGTTCTCACTGTACTTCTACTACTTTCGAGTTATGCACTTACCAACTCATTTTTGTAGTAATTTATATATTATAAGACTAATATAAAAGAAGCAATTCTTTTTTAATGATTTTGAAAATTTCAGCCTGGCTTTATGTTTTGTATCCTGTGTATATGGTATTGGATACATTTTAATAATAGCATTAGTGTTATTACGCCAATTGTTCATATATCTGCCTAAATATATGGGTAAGTAATGTACAATATGCATTTAGAAAAAAAGATTATTTTCATAATTAATTATATCTCTTTTTTTTTTCAGAACCACAATGGAAAAGGCTTTTCATAACAGTATAAGCTTAAACATACAGTTTAAGATAAATGTTTTATACTGAAATTGTAACATAATATAAATTTACTTATTTATTTTTAGTATAAGAAATTATATTTAACAGAATAAAGTGGCACATAATCAATCATGAATGATTGTTAGTACTTATTGTTTTCTCATTATATTTAAATATACCTTTCATATAACTGTTATAATATGTTTGTAGTATGATAAAATATGCTCAATTGCTCACATTATAATAGCAGGTGCCTATATATTTTTTTCTCTGAAAATAGTTGCTAAGTATGTGTCAGGCTATTCATAGAATAAAGTCCGATTGAACATGGTATAAATGAATAAATTTCCCCTTTTTTTAAACTAACAGAGTATGTAACCATCCATTATTATTTTTCTTCAAAATTTATCACTATTTTATTACTAACACTAATTTATTACTACCATCATGATATTAGATTACTAGAGCCAACTGTTTAGGTTTAAGGGCAACATTATATTTTAACAGTAATGTGTAGTAATGTATAAGTTATTGTACTGTGTAGTAATGTGTAAATTAATCGCTAGATCAAAAAAATGTATAGCAACGTATTAATGTATTTAGAAGAATAAAATTACATGAATACCTATGGAGAATGGAAAAAAAAGTCTTTGAACGCCTGAATGAAGTGATAACTTTGACACGATCATCTATTTCTGCCGTATGCATGGGAAAAAATTATATAGACTCGTGTAGAAATGGTATGTACTCTACTTAAAAGTACGAATCCGTTAATACTTTCATAAAGTTAATAGTACAAAAATTATTCCCACTACTTGTACTGCGTGTAAAGAAATCTTTATTGTACTTAAGGACATTATCAACATCATAAATACATAAGGATTCAGTTATTCCAGCACTATTTGATGAACACGAAGAAACTATAAGTATAAACGCTCCGAGACGTAGCACCTTATAATGTTTTTCGTCTGATTCAAGAATAATAAAATCCAGCATATCCATTTTGTATTAAGAGAAACACTCATGTATTTATGTTGCATGTAAAAATACCACATGTAAGTAATTTAACTGGTACTATGTATGTGCATATAGTGTAATTTTGCAGGGGTAAAATCAATTCTACATTATATTTTGGATTCGATATTAATATTGATCAAATACACACTTTAATCGAGATAAAGCTCCTGCTAGTCAATCATCCGGTGGTTGATAGTCGGGAACTACTTGCAATACCTTTTCCCTCCATTTTAATTTTCTTGCTTCTTGTTCGCGCTTTAACGCATTTAAAGCGGGCAATGTTCTCCAGCACGTAAAAGTCTTAAATAGAAGATTGCTGAAAGATAATAAATTATGCACTTCCATAATATTTAGATGTTCCTGAACCTTAGTTAATCAACCTATCCTACTAATACATATTGTAAATGTGAAAGTTTATGAGAATGTATACAGAATGGATGTATGTTTGTTATTTTTGCACCCAAAATCGGCTCGACCGATCTAGTTGAAATTTGGTATGTAGATAGAATCCAGGGTGGATTAACACATAGGATACTTTATATCCCGGTATTGCCCCGGAAACGGGAACTACGAGAGTAAAACCGCGGCGGGGCACAGCTAGTAATTAATATATATGAGGAAACATTCTTGTGTTCTTTTGATGCAAAAAGATTTTTTAATAAAAAATACAGACAGATAAGTACTTATATCATTGAAGACTTTTTTTTAAATATAACATAAAAAAGTTATTTTACCAATTATGATAGTTTACTGCTTTTGTCCATTTTGCGTTAAACTCCTCTTTGGCGATTGTTACACCATACTGAAATTTCCTAAATACAATCTGTGTCACGTATAGGTCATAGTAGTCTTCGGCGACTTGTTTCTTCAGAATAAAATTGTAGTGATTCTGAAAAAAATAAAAAGAATATTAAACTACGCGTAAAACACGTGCAATTTTTAATATAGGTATTTTATTATTTATTTTGATAAAAAACTTTTTATATAGATACCTTTTTTAGCATTCCGAACGCATAGCTTAAAAGTTTTTTTCTATGAAATTCCTCAGCCTTAAAATTTCTTTCAAACCACATATCTTCCGTATAAAACATCCATTTTAAAAATACGTTTTTCATCAACTGAAACTTATAATGGTTCTCCGCTCTTACAATGTTGTCACTTTTGATTCGCAGCAATATTTGGAATGGCCGAAGACCAAATTTCAGCATTAAATTCCTTTCATAATGCAAGTCTGCCATAACAGTCAAAGCTCGAATCCTTTCAGCGTGTTGTTTTTTTCTTATATTCTCTATTTTTTCTCTTTTGCGCTTTTCCTTTAACTCTGCTATTCTTTTCATTTTTTCTTCTTTATTCATTTCAGCTTTCTCCAATTCTGCCTATAAACAAAAACATCGTCAAAGAGTTATTTATCTTCCGCATGCTATTTATCCTTCTTTGTATTTATAAATTCAACACAATATAACACGATTCTACTCTGCCTGAGAATCAATGCTATCTACTATAAAGTTTAAACTTAAAATTTAATCTAATACTATATCAAATACTTAGTATGTTGAGTGATTTGTATTTTACTAGCTAACTCAACGCGACTTCCTTTACGCTGTACCTACCCGAAACCTTATACCCTACACCTGCCATTTATTTTTTTTATAAATTTATTGCTTAAAAACCATCCTCGTACATTCACGAATATTCTAAGAAAATAATTAAATCGGTTCAACTGTTAAGTGTTATCAAGTTTTACGCTAACCAAAATTTTGTGATTCATTTTTATATTATAGAATTAAGAACATTAAATTTCAATAAGACCTGCTGTTTAAGTCGAATTTTCTCTTGCTCCATCTGTCTTCTCCTTTCTCTGATGATAGCGTGCTTTTCTTCCCTTTCAATTGCCCTGGCTTCCATCCTTTGTAAAAACTGCGGCACTTTAAGACATTGTAATACAAGAGATGGCTCTGTAAATAGTATTTTAATAAAGTATAAAGTAACATATTCTGCATTATTTATAAAAACGATATCGCGAATAACATACCTTCTATTTCTTTTATATTTAATTCATTTGTAAGCATTTTAATTCTCGGTTTTAAATTTTTATCAATCTCATAGTATGTCCTTCTGACTTCTGCTTTCATAGAGTCTAATGATTTTTGTGATGCTTCAACTATTTTATTATACTTAAGTTCTTCTATAATTTTGTTTTGCTGCTCTAGCTGAGCCTTTTGTAACGCAATTATATTTTTTTGGACTTTGTACCTGAAATATTTTCTGGGTGTAAAGAAACATAAACTACCGTTACACTTTCTACAACCTACGCTAATGTTATACAAACAAGAGTAGCACTGTTTGTCTGATTATTACTTTAGGAAATAGTTTTGTATGGTAGTAATTAAAAAATAAATATTCGTTTGTTTCAAATAACTATCAGTAGGTATATAAATTAATCGTTAATCATAAGAATGTAATTTGTAGTATTTATTTTACTTATTGATTTTTTATAATGTTTATTTTTCTAACTAATTACGTTTATTTACTGTTTCGAATTTTAAGGGCACCTATAAATTAAGTGGGCAATTGTTAAAGTACTGGTGCGAAATTGTAATAATCTTTCATAAATTGTTGTCCTACTTGTTGGTGCTCATTATGAATAAATAAATAAATAAATATCGCAAACATGGGAACACGAACAATACAAAGACACTATTACATATATGTGTCCATGTATTATTATAACTTTACATAATATGGTCGATGGTCAACTGGTGGTAGTGGTGACATTTAAATTTCACGTAAATATACTACTTAAAAAACAGTTAACATTAGCGAGTTAATATTGTATTTAAATATATATGCATTTAATATTCTTACCTGTGTTGATAATTGTTATAATCACGGACAAGATTTTTAGTCTTTTGAGTGGATCCTGGTGTAACGTTTATCGAACTTTTGGCTTTTGTAATTTTCTCTAGAAACATATTAACTGTTTCTTTCCTGCGATGTTTAATCATATTTTCTGATTTTATCTTTACAAAAGCCTTCCATTTTTGGACGTATTTTTTCATTAATTTCGAATTAAAATCTTTAACCATTGTTTTTATAATAGGTTGCACGCTTAAAATATCGGAAATGTCATTTTTAATTTGAAATTGAAAATTTTCCCTATAATTAAAATTGTTATCTCCAAGATCTATTCCACCTTCAAGCTGAACGACATTGGTACACGGTTTTCTACTAAAATTTTCCTGGTCATTTGTTTCTTTGTAATCTGAAGATATTGCCATCATGATCAATAAAGACTGCAAGTCATTGGTATTTGAAGAAATATAATCATTACCATAATCCAGAGAATTTCCGAGTGCAGCAGCGATTTTAACCTTTTTCGTTTCGTTACATCTAGTTTCATCTAAACCAGGTATATCGACATACGGATCACATGATTGTTCGCGGTTGTTTTTTTGATTCCATTGTCTGGGATCAGGTGACTGTGGACTTTCTTTAGGCACAAGTTTGAAATCACTTTCATTTTCAATCGAAAGATCGGGTATGTCCTTAGAATCTTGAACATATGTATAAATTTCCTTTTGTACTAAAGAAATGTCTTCGTCGTGTTTTATTTTGTAATAATTCGTATTAGGTTGCAACTTAACATTTAACGTATTAGGTAATTTACATTTCTTAAGAGTCAATTTATTTATTGCATTTTTGTTCCGAAATAAATTATGAATTTTTGCGATCTCAGTATTGACTTTGTAATATGTATTATTATACATTTTATATGGAGGCTTCCTGTAAGAAGTTGTAAATAATTAATAATATACATTATTCCGTAGAAATAAAATATATTTTATGTAAAAATTCATACTGTTTCGTTTCATCTGTTAATCTGCGTTTATGGCTATCTTTCACCTGTAATTTGATAAAACAAGAATTTTCATTTAACATTTTCATCTAAGAAACTAGTAAATTATTTAGTCTTGATATCAAATATTTTAACAAACCCGTATGTACCTACTAACCATGTCTCTTTGAAGCTAATCCGCTTTCAAATATATTCTTTATGTTTTGATTTTTATTGTAACATTTTGTTTTTGTTATAAGGATAAATAATGATTATAAAAGATTTCTTAACGCTGAATAACCACGCAATAGGTACACAATTGAAACTTCTGACTGTATTATATTGCCCGGAAACGAACGTTGCCATGATATTGTTATATCAATATTCTGAACCCAGCTAGACAATCCATTTTTATTAAAATATAATACTTTTAGACTTTAGAGTCATGTCTTTATAGAATTTATACCATTCTATAGGCATTTTCTATTTAAATCTAGTTAAATCTGGTAGTATTTTTCGTTCGTTTGTATTATTTTTTTTATATTATATGGGGGAACGACAAATTAGCTGGCTATTTCCTTTTTTATCAATTATTTTTTAATTAATTGTTCGCTAGAAAATATTAACTGTCATCATACACTTAATGAATATAGTTAGTTTTAAATATCTTAATATATATAAATCTTCTGTCACAATGTTTGTTCCTCAATGGACTCCTAAAACATTTAACCGATTATAATAAAATTCGCACACCATGTGCAATTTGATCCAACTTAAAAGATAGGACAGCTTACATCCCGGTATTGCCCCGGGAACGGGAACTACGCAGGTAAAACCGCGGGATACAGATAGTAGTTTACTATAAATTTAAGAACAGTTAAGTTTTAAAATGAATTAAGTAGTTAAAATGTGAGCTCTTAATGAAGTACCTACATATATTTTTATATTTTTTGAGAAGGACAGATCAAAGATGTACATGACGATCCTAAATTGCTCGACTTGCCTAAGTAATATAATTTTTAATACAATAGTCAATAAGTAAAGATGTTTTTGAATGTTTCTACATTAAGAAATGAAATTATATTATACTAACACTTTCGCAAAGTCGAAAGCTATTGTTTGTATTAGTAATTAAATAATAATGAAAGATAATGCTACAGTAGGTATCCGACCTTATTATCCATTACCAGTACAAGTACAAGTAGTATTGAATGAATCCTCGGCAACCATGATTTAAACAATACAGTTTACTATTGAACCTTTATCTATTGAATTTATTATAATATCGATGTTTTACATAGTCATTTTTCTTTCAAAATTGTATTTTATCTGGCAAATAGTCATACTAATAAACTGGAGTTCAATAGTCATACAAATAACCTGATGGTCCGAGATCCCAAGGCCACCAGACGTCACGTATTTTCTAATGAACGAAATGTGGACGATTGAGTAGTGTTAGTATGTACTAAGAACGTATGCCTACCTGCTAGCTTGCTCAGTCGGCCAATTTTCAGATATCAGATAATGAAGGTACATAAAAAAATTATCTATCTCAAGTGAATTCTAGTGGCTAATTTTCACATATTATGTAATAATATGTTTTTTGATA
>DWAJ01000555.1:0-31128 GCA_018238005.1 Eurema mandarina
CGGTGCGCCGGCGGCGGGCGCGCGCCGCTCGCCGTGGGACTCCCTTCCGAGCCTGCGCCACGAGGGCAGCCTTAACGACTCCGGCTATAGAAGCAATCGCGCCGATAGCTTCGAACAACGGTAACCATCCAATATGTAATCAAATTTAATTTCAGCGCCCGTTAGCTTTTAAACGTGAGCCGGGCACACGTTTTGTATTTCACGTTTGCAATAAGGATTTAGCGACCGTTTTGTTTTAATAGGCAACCAGAAACTGACAAGTGCATTGTTTTAGGAATAAACAAGATTTTTTTTTTTCAAATAGCGGTGTAAGGTTAATCTGAAACTTAGAGGAGCAGCGGAAATGTATATACTATGTCTAAACAATTATTGTTTGAAAAACTAATTGTATCATGAATATAGATATTATTTCTGAAATCGAATATGATTCGACAAACACTACACGATACACACATCTATATTCTAATCACGAAGAGATCTACTAATCCTATTCAGCTACTGTTATTTAATGATAGGTTTTTGTTTTTTTACATTGTCTAAAATGATTGATATTAGTCGTTTATAATAATTAGGAACATTAAAACGCAACGCATCAAGTCGTAGGAAAAATCAACTAGGAATAAATATAAATAGTAAGCATATATTTTCCTGCCTAATTTCAAACACCTATATATCTCGAAAAAATCTAAAAAAACACAAGTCAAAGCTTAATTGGAGACTGATTGACACGCGATCTAATTGTTGTTTCCGTGGTTTTTATCTTCAAGTTAGCTTTAATGACAACGTTTGAGGAAATTAGGGCTCGCATCGCTATTTCGACCACACTTGCCTGTTTGTAAGCATTGTTCATCAGTCGTAAATCCATCCGAGCCCATTACATGCGAATGCTTGCGGTTATCCGCTTTGAGTTAGCGTTACTGAAGCGGAAATTCCTATTTTGGTAAAACCTACTTTCATCATTCGTATACAGAGATGTGTCTCACATTTAAATATAGCTTGGAAAATAACTCGTAACAAGAATGCTGTAGTACGAGCGTATTATAATAGATCAGTAAGGATATTTTTAACCTTAATAATGAGTGTACATCAATAAACGCGATTTTTAGAACGATTTCCAACGGTTTACGGTTGTGTGATTAAAGTTTCGTTTTGTTTTAATCTGTATTTTAAACATTAAAAAGATATGATATTTGTCACGACAAAAGCACGAACTATGCTAAATAAATAAAGAAGTATCACGATACTTCTATGTAGCATATATATTAAACATTATTAAAAAAGGTAATTATTAAAATCACTTGTTTATGTATATTTATTTATTTGTCGAATGCACCTATTATGTGATTCACTATATTTATCTTTTGACGTTAGGATTAAATATTTCTTACCTAATCGACAAAAGTCAACTACAATAAAATATTTTTCAGTAATTTTTCCATAATGCTATTTAAATAATTATCGTTTTCATGCCATAGAAACATAGTACCTACTAATAATATTTTTATAACAGCGGCGTCTTCGACCGGCAAGACAGCATCCGATCCGAGTACACGAGTGACCGCGAGTCCTCTCGCTACGGCATCGTGCAGCAAGCTTCCATCGACAGCACAGATTCCAGAATATGCTACTTGACATCTAGCGAGGTAAGCCAATATCTTCATACCAATGATACTTTGAAGTTTTACTAGTACTTTCAGAGCGACTGAAGAAAGGTTAAAAACATTAAAACAACTTCGCTTCGAATATTTGATCCAAATATTACTTAAATGTGTTTTCATTTTTCTTTGATTTTATTGTTAGAAATGGGCTTAAGAGAAAGGGCTTACACGGAAAGCTTTTGAAAAAAAAAAATAAGAGTACTTATAAAAGTTAAAAGTTGAAAAGTAACAAATAAAAATCCAAATCAAAAAAGTCCAATTAAGCATCCTTCATCTTGAAGGACTTTATTTTTTTGTAATTAACGTAACTTTGAACAGTCATATGGCTCTGGTTTGATATTAAATCGTATCTTATTGTTTTGGGCAAGAAATTCACTCAGAAAATAATAATGCACCTAAGTCAGTTCAGTATTTTTGGTGTGAAAAGAATGAAAGATTTTTAATTAAGTTTAAAATTGCTGTCGTGTGCAGCGCTTTTGTTTTTCTCTTACCACAATTTATACTTACATGATTTTAACAACTTTTGAATAAACATTCAAAATGAACAAATAAAAAATCGGCAAACATTGATGACGTTTTTACATTTATCTTCTTATCGTAGCATAAAAAAGGTCGTCAGTTGTTTGCTTTAGATAATTTAATCACGCCAATCATTTTAATCCAATTTACATTGATTAATGAAGTAATGTGAAAGGTTTATATAGAATATGTCGGTTTTTTCTACTCAAATAAAAAGTCTTATTATACCGGTGCAGAGACAAGATGACTAGTTACTGAGAAATACATAAATAAAGAATCCAAAAACTTCATAAATTAGTAATTCACTATATACAATTACAGATTACAATGCCCATAACAAGAAATTAAAAAATACATACTATATTAGTATGTTTTGATTCGCTAGAAGAAGAAATAAAACAGTTTTATCTGATCTTTAAATTACCTACACACCTAAAGTTTACGAGATTCTTCCTAGAAGCGAACGTAAAATAAGAATAAAATTATATAGTCCACATACTAAACTAGTGACACCAAGTTTTAGGAGCTAAATCAAGTTTAATGTATTATAGTTGAGCAGTTGTAAGGTTTCACTCATTAACTTGCTCGAGTTTCCTATTGCGGCTTAGTAGACGTATTGAATTCGGTTATATTGGTTCTTACTTTTGTAGTCGAGTAATAAGAACAACAGTAATCAATCTTGTTTAATAATGTGTTATTAGAAAATAAATGTATCGCATATTAATTGAGCATATTGTTCAAAGCAGACAAATCATACAATTGTCGCGTCCAGTTAATTTAGATTGCATAATATGTATTTATATTTAGATACGCTTTAAATAGAAATATCACCTAGATAGTCGTGGGTCTGTCTGGGTTCGGTCGGCTGGCGGGCCTGCGCACTGCGCGACTTGCGCCGATGCGCTAAAACTCACCAATCGTATCCTGAACGTGGCATTAAAAATATAATTTTGAGGTTATCTTCCTTCGTTTATTCTCCAAATAAATACAAACAAACCGTGGATCCCGTGCTCCTAAACCGATCCAATAATAGACGTGTCGAATGTCGCGAAAGAGAACGTTGAATCGAAAGCTAAGACGTTTTGTTTGTGTAAATACAAAGCTATTATTGTCAAGTGCACGGACAAAGAAGATTGACCACCGTCGATGCGTGACGATATGTTAATGGGTTTAATGTTTATCATGGTTGTTGCGAATGCGATTTTAGAGTATTTTGACTGTTAAACTAAGTGTTATTCTTGAAGCTCTAACGATTGCACTTTGAGTCAATTGGAAAGGCCTATATAGTCTTGATATATAAAACATAGTGTTCTATTTATTTAGAGTAGGTGTTAAAGTAGAGTTCCTGCTTCGTCGTTGCTTCGTAACTTGACCTACCTGTGATATTACCTTGTTTATTGTTATTGATTGTCAACTGTTTAAAACAAATTCGCATAGGTACTGCCATACTCTATAGTAGTTTTGTAGGAAATTGATGGAATTACATTTATATTGTTAATTAAATAATAGAGTTTAATTATACTATGTAGTACGTGTTAAAATGTTAGAATGTTAACTGGATGGGGGCCATCAAATCGAAGAGCGCTGTGTTCATGCAGGTAAAGAGGAAATTAATATAACTTATAATTGTGATGTAGCCATTTAGAATAAATATTTAGAAAGTTTTACCAAAATTCCTTTTAGAGCTAGTAAACTATCTAAATCCTATTTTTAAACATTATTCAATTAAAAGATTTGTTTGAAACCTATAATTATATTTTTTTCTTTAAACAGTTTTAAAGTAATATTCACATAAGTATTAAGTTTTAAATAATGAATATTCCATAATATAATATAGCACTTCCACTTCCATAATATAGGTATTTAACCTTAATAAGTGTAATATAATACATATATAATACATTAACATTTTCATAGAAACATAAATCCACGCTTCACTAATAGCGGAAATTAAAAAAAAAACAATATTACTCGTTTATTGTCTCGTCCAATGTTCAGCTGTCGGAAATAAGTTGAAGTCTGATGGCATCCCTTGTATTGTAAATTAATGAATTGAAGCGCTGATATACTACTATTATTTACTAATATGTATAAATATGAGTAAAGAATAGTAATATATTAGCAAATACATTTAAATATTCTTCGTAAACTTGTTATTTACATTACTTTGAAAAGTTTTTAAGAATATTATTTTTATTGCATAAAAATAAAATGGACTTTTAAAATGAAAATGACTTTCGCTTTCGCAACTTAATTTATAATCGAATGAAACTAACATTTCTACATGCCTGCGCAAAATTTATTTGACGATCGTTAGTAAATTAAATATTAAACTAAAATCAACATTCTAATTTGCGCAGCTCATTGAAACTTTTATAATTTAATTTACTCCTGCGAAGTATTTGAGTTAACGAATTCATAATTTACAAGGGAACTAATAAAAGAAGTGAGTTTTTTCGCCACCCTATTATTCGATTCTAATAGATTCTAGTGGGCCAATGTTTATTTCTCAAGCACGACCGCAAACCCGTCTGCCTTACGGGCACTGTAAATTGTGTCAGGGTCGACTTCCTATTGATCTCGGTTCTTTCACTCCGACACTCGACCCTTCCTGTACATTCTGTAGTATCATGCTTCAAAAATATATAAACCTGTACCATGTTGCTTGAAAGCACTAAAACTGTAGTGTCTTAAATTCGTTTACATTCCATTCGTCCATTTAATAAGTTTGTCAAAATGTTTGCATAGAATCTAAATATTTAAACTCAATATCAGCTTCATGGCAGCAATGATGAAAAAAACTTAGGTCGTAATCGTAATGTTTTAAAGAAAAAAAAATGAGAAATTACATTCACAATACTCGATATGAATAGTTTAATTTATCACTTATTTTTTGTCACCTTATGGAATAATATAAATTCTATATTTATTACTTAATTCTGTGTATAGAAATAATATGTACATTTAAGAAATATATTTTAATGGGCAATATATGAAAGTCTAAGAATAAAACATCATTATAGAAATCCTTTTCCCCATCTCATGATCCCTTTTGAACCGTCATTATGTATTACGTATTTTTTGCTAATATAATCCCAAATACTCTTGACAAATTATTCGGAGAAGCCCTTAAGACGAAATGTATATTTAGATTTCTGAGCCCAATAAAATACAAAAATATGAAAACAATAGTGCCCATTATATCGAGGTAAAAAATTATTTATCAAAAAATTTTATTTAAAACAGAAAATGTCTAAAAGTAAGTTTATAATAGGGATCAAATTCTCAACAATTAGGGTTTCGTTTTTTTAATACAAAACCGTATCTTAAGTCACCTGAAAGAAGTAACTATTGGGAAAATAGACACCATCTAATTTGAAAGACACAATTTTTTCCGAAAGGCTATTTCATTATGCTCCAAGTGAAGTAATATTTGACGAAGTGGTATTACGCATTACATAGTAGTACATTAAGATAACATTAATGAAAACACACATTTAATAATTTCAAATAACAATTATCAAATTCGTTGGGTTATCGTAATATAATTAAAAGTATTCGGTAGTGTTTTTATGGTGTGCATTTTATTTTTTGTAGGATACTTCATGCTACGTTCAACTCAGATCAGATCATTCCATATCAGATAAGAATTAAAAAAAGCAAACGCATTCAAGGGTAAAAGCTAGTTCCTGATAATTTACTATTTCGGACTAATGGATGCTTTCCCGTTAAGTAACATTTTCTACTTTGTTTTGGCTTTAATAAAAGCTTTTAGAAATACAAGGCGCTGTTTACTTTCCTACTATTTGTTATTTGGTGGGTTTGAAAGGTACGGACATTTTATTTTCCAACGAAGAACCTAAACATTTATCTATCTATCTACTTTTTACTTAGATAATTCTAAAAATGATAAAATTTAAAAATGTAAATGTCAGATGTTTTATTTCTATCTCTTTAAAGTATTAAATCGTTATTTAAGAGAACGTCTTCATAGGTGAGAAAATACATAAGCTAATCATCTTATATAATATTATTTCAACAAGCTATAGTATTCACTTCAGCTGTAACCTCTTTTCTGTTTGCGGTCGGAAGTAAAGTCCCTATTGTTAGCACGTATAATAGCTGCCGAGACTTATATATTTTTTGTTAAAACAAACCAGCTACTTTTACAGAAAAAAGAAAAGATCAAGGAAGAAAGACTTGTTCAAAAGTTTAAAGAATGAAAATTTTTATTGCTTTTTTAATAGTAACAGCTAGTTTTAATATCTCAGTTTAGTTTTAATGGGATTGTACTGCTATAGTAGGTACTTATTAATAACATAACGCTGAAAAGAAATCTAAAGTTATAATTTACAAAATTAATCAATTTCTTGTATACCCTTTTTCCAACTTTAGTCTTATTTGAATGATATAAGTTGTAAACATACATATTTTATGCTACTTAGTCATCAATTATAATCATAACAGATATAGAATATAAATCCAATAAACCAACAATTAAAAATCAAAATGAATACATTGCATAATTTAACATCGCAATTTTTATTTTTACTATTATTTTTAATTGAAATTCTGCGCGCTAGTTAAATTATTACAATATTAGCTTTTTACTATCTAACATCATCAAAGGAAAGCTTTTATGAACAAAAAAACGAATAGACGTGTTAACTCCGGTGCCATTCATATGATATTTTAACTTTGTCACATAGCGCTGTTCCAATGCCTTTTAACGCAGATTGCAGTGGAATAGTGGCGATGCGACGCTGTTACTCGGAACGAACCTGACGGCAGCAGTAATGTCGGTGACATTCTCACAGATGTCGCGTCGTATCTCTCCATTTGTGCAGACATAACAAGGGGGAGTTATGTGAGAGAGGGACCTATGAGCCTCACGCCTGCGCTTAACTCCCAAACCTATACATCTACATATAATGCACTGTGCCTTTATTTCATTTGCTCTGCCAATTATCTGTAGCACACTTGCAAAAAGCGCGTTTCAACGCAATAAATCTCACCATTCAACGCTCATAATTCTGTCAATGGGTATTATAATTTTTATAAGTAGGAAGGAAGAAATGACAAATATAATTATATAGAACCTAACCTTAATTGTATTGCGTGGTTATTTAATATTTTAACGTTATAACACTAACATATGTATTATAAAATAATGAGTTCTATATAAGTTTATAAAAAATATTCAAAAGTCGTCGAGCTATAGAACCAAACTTACATCATCAATCCCTCGTTGGAAAAATAATTTGTCTATTACAAGAGAAAAAGTTCGTTCAAACGAAAACAGATAAAAAATATTTAGGTTAGGCTTACAATGGGTCGAATTCTGTCCCGCAAAACGATAACCTGAAAAGAACGAAATGGCATCAATCAATATTGTGCCACAGTGTGTTTCAGTAATCTCACGCAGCGTAAATACTAAACAAGGTGCATTGACCCGGACGGAATCTAAACACATTTCTGCTTCCTTTTTAAAAGCAGCCTTTAAATATTTAACGCGAAATTTGAAAAGGTTTACATGAAAAAGAGAGCTTCGCGCGTTTCAGGATAAGAGTATGTCATAATTATTTTTATACTCAGAGTGAGTTGGCGTACCGGCCACTCGATTTAATTCACAATTGATTTGCATAGAATTCGGTGAATTTGATGTTGATTTACGCGCAACCGTAATTTTATTTGTAGTTTTTGATAGTTTCATTGAAAGATTTTGTTGATATTTAAATTATTAAATCACATTTATAAACAAACAGTAGGTACTACCAACGCGTTTAAATATCTGTAACTGTTATAAAATATTAAACAATAAAGAAATATTGATGATTATAGTGTAAATTCGTCTCTTAGATTTTATTATTAGGGACAAAAATACATTTATCTATGCTGATGAACTAAACTGTTGTTTTAAGCATAAAAAACATTATTAGTATGTATAATAACTTTCTAAATTCTCATTTTATCGTAATTTTATGTATAACTTTTCATCTTTCATCAAGTTTGTTTACCGTATAAAATAAATATGGTGATACATTCAGTATTAGTGAATCCAAGTGCTCAGCTAAGCTTGTCGGATTAACGACCTCACTCTTTTTTAGGTTTTCATCTCTATAGTTTATAAGGGTAAACAAATTTACAGTCAGTGCTTTACTATTAACCCTCTTTCAAGGGTTATTTTATATTACTTCTATATTCTATATTATACTGATATGCAGTCACGTAGATTTCGTATTTTTTCTGTTTCATTTTTATTTGTTTATTAATATAAAATTACTTAATAATTGATATAATAAGAAAACACTTATTTATTCTATTTTAAAATTGACCTCAGTAATCATAAACCATAATGAGCTTACACTGTTCGGTTCCAAGAAATTTGTGAATAAACATAAAAATAGGTCTTAACTAATACCTTACTTAATAACACACAAAAATAGTTCTTAGAAGACTACACAACTTACAATATTCAAAAATTATTCTATTCAACTATATTCGTTAAAGGTTGAATTAATAGCCAATATTTTGAAGTCAGTTGAAAAACAAATATCAATTTTACAAAAGCCTTAAATAGTTATAATTAAGTAAAATTATCCTAATAAAGTTTCTTTACTCCAATCTAAATTTTAATTATTCGCAAATGTCACTTCGTCAATGTAATTTATATAGAGCATTTAAAATCGTTTTCTAAAAATGTATGCGAGAGAGAGACAACATGTAAAATCAGAGGAAATTAATTAATTTAATTAATTCGTTGACAAAGAAATACGTCCGCACATAATAAAGCTTTTGTTTAATTTTATAATTAATATGTAGGAGGCTCTATCTCTTTATTGATATAATATTGAATTGTTGTTTCTGATGTCTATTTTAAAAATCGATAAAATATTATAAATAGGAAAAGTAAAAACAGTATTCAACAAAAATAAGAATATAATTAAAAAAAACCAACCAAAATCAAAAATTAAATGGAAAAGTGAAACTTTTTTTTAAATATAACTTCACGAAATACTCCATATTTTAAACAACCTTCATTCAAGATATAAAAAAAATTACACAATATCTTTAAAACAAATCAACATTAGGAAATATTATAAGTTACATATTCATTTATTGTTATCAGATATTTGTACAAAATAAAAAGAAAGTTATATATTACAATCGTAGAAGCAATAATAGCAGAAGTGTCAAATCAATCAAAAAGCTATTAATTTGATCAAAATGTAAGATTCGGTAGTCATAGTCGTAGCCCGTAGGTTGAAATGTATTGAGGCGCACGCCGCACGGACGCCGCGGCGCCGCCCGCTCTCTGGCGCGCTTGCTCCGAGCTGAGCCGACTTATGATCGTTGTCCCGATCCGTAACGATGTTTTACGACGGCGGCCACCCTCCGCGGCGCGTGCCGGAGCCAGTCGCAGTGAGAGCCGCCAGGGCGTTGGAGCAATCCGATATACCCAGTGCTCGATTATGTAACTCAATAAACTTATTTATTTATCAACTAAAAATTACACTCGATCATAGTGTCAACTTAACATTGTTGATCGCTATTGACACGATGGATTGGCTCGCGGTACATGTGTTGAAGTGATGTGTACTTACGCCTTTACTCGCGCTGATAGACGTCATCTGAACAGGTTTATCGTTTCATCAATTGTTTAATCACGTATGATTGTATCTCTAGATAAAAGATTAACTATACATGTTGAGTTATAAGTACAAAATTATTTGAATTTGTTTTTATTTAGGGACAATGACAATTGTTACAATTTACAAATTTTTGCAGTAAATGTGTTTAACATATAATAACTAGATAAAGACTAGTAGCTTTGGCTTTCAACGATATTATTTAAAATAAATATCACTAAAACAAATAAATACTTGGCGCAATGCAGGATTTTAGAACTAAAATATCAACGTCGTTCTGTACAAGATTTTAAATTTTAAAATGTTATTTAAAAATACTTAGATGCTATACTAGCTCAAATTCCTTAATCACAAATTAAAACTAAATATCAATTACACACAAAGAAACAATTTTTTAATATACAGATTTATAACACATTGGAAAATTTTGAACATAACTCAATTCACGTATAATAAAACTATTCGTTTTTGAATTGTATGTGAGAGTCGATGAATCCATTTTTAATCGTGTTTAAATCTTATTTGAGAAAATTTACAGCGTAGAAAAACGAAATATTCGTTAAGTCAGTTTGATGTTTGTACAATTAGTATATTGTAACGTGTATTTTAGAATATTATAGTATCTATTGCAGTCGACTCGAAGGTCGAAATTTGATGAAACTGGCGCGATGCAGCTACGCCTTGAACCTCTAGGGTATGCCGGCTGTTACTTTAATTAAAACGTAAAAAAAACTTTTAAATAATGTCCGTAAATACAAGCTGAATTTTTTCAGGTATTTGATAATGTATTGTGAACTCTTTACCGGTCTAGTTTTTGTAAATTAAAGTCAACAAAAGTTCAATATTTATTCAAATACTAAATATTATAAGGAGATTTTGTTCAAAGAGAACGGAAAAAACATCTGCACTATAACGTAATTATTAAAGTAAATTTTGCTACGAGCTGAGGAAACGCTTACCTACGGATTATTAAAGTCGTTTACAGTGGTGCGGTCAAATAGAAATTGCTTAGCTTGCTAGGTACATTATAACGAAAGTTCTCCTTAAAGTTATTTCACGTGTAATGATTTCTGTTTAAGTGTTAAAAAAACTTACGTGGCATAATTTAGGAGAGGTATAAAATAATGTTTATTGTGAGTGCGAATGTCTATTATATTATCACTTTTATTTTCCATTTGTACTTATAACTCAACTTTTTAAGAGCGCGAAATATATGAGACTATGCGGTATTGACGTTATAAGGGAGTAAACAATGACGTAAGACATTTTCCGTATTACTCCTTTACTAAAATGTGTAAAGGCGAAATATAGCAAGGTATTGAGGAACCAGGAAAAGTATTGTAAAGTGAAGAGTATTGAGGGGTCGTAATGAGGTGACGTTCGCGAGCCGGCCGCTGACGCCGCACCTCGCCAATGATGGTGGAGACGCACCGCGCGCCGCCGCCTCGATGTGTGCGTGCGCCAGAGCATCGTGCCAAATCCACCTCGGCCTCCGCCCCCGCCTCCCTCTCCGGCAGCGGCACTGTTATGCACCTGCGGCGCCGCCGCCACAAGACTGTTCATTTTGGCGAGAACCTCTTGATGCAAGTATGCGCCGATCGTGCTCATTTGGCTGCCCTCGGTGCCAGGATACCAGATATATCATTTTGCCACAAATCCCATACAGGATTAGAGAAAGGAGACGCACGGTTCTGCTGTGTCGCTCATCATTGTTGTTTAGCGTCGGGAGCTTTAGCCGCCTTAGCGTCGAACGGTCGCCCGAAAGCACGCCGTGAGCGCAGTGCGGATTCCCACTCGAGTGGGGGTGAAGCTGGTGAAAAGAGTGAAGGTAGTGAATCCGCTTCCAAGGAAAAGACTCGCAAGCCGAAGCATCACCACCACCATCACCACCATCATCATCATCACAAAGTTCACACGTGTCCCTACCACGATGTTGCGCCTCCACCTAGTGATGAACAGGATGTACAGGATGTACAGGAAAAAACAATTGTTCCAAAAAAGCCTGTGTCACCGTACTTATATATCCCTAGCAAATTAGAACCGAATGTTCAACAGTTATTTAGCTTTATTGAGAGCGTACTAAGCGCATGGGCTGCTGAGGAGGGACTTACTAGCACCGGGGAATATTCAGAGCCCGATGAACGAATTGTTCGTAGACGGAAGCTTAATAAATACAAAAAACGAACTGATGTCCTGAATATTCGACGTATTGTATACGAAGTTTCTATACTACACGGCGCCAAACTGCTGGGCAACGTCCGCTTTCGACATTATCACTGGAAGGGTACTGCTCAAACATGCAACGAAGCTTTTTTAACAAAAGTAAGTATTTTAAAACGTGAATATTGAAACAAAATTGAAGACCTAACTATTAATATATTCATTTCCTTTTTATTCTTAAGTTCAATCTCTCTTCATTGTTTGCTACGAAATTTGTAGACCTGCTACAAACGAGTTACAAACTCGTATTATTCCTTTGATTCGCGCTGTAGTGAAAATTACAGCGAAGACGTTACGAATTATTTGCAATTTGTATTACGGTTACTCATACAAATCCATTCTGGAACATAGAGAACGATATACGCATTAAGGCAAGATATGAATTCAAATTAATGGATATAATAATATAAGCCAGTACTTCCTAACGAAAGTTTTGTTATTCCAGCGGAAACCATCTAAACAATTGGACATAATATAGCCATTGTTAAACGAACCGCAAGTTTGAAATTTATGTCGCATTTGTTTGTAGCTAAACATAAATAGTAGTAAATCATGAATATAGTAAATGGCGACCTTATTCTAGGTTTTATCGTCAGCTGCAATTTCCTTTTTTACTAATGAGGCCTTTTATACTTCCAGTCAATGGCAATGCAGAAGTGTCTCAATTTGCATTTAATGTCTATTATTCAGATCAAAAATCAAGCCTACCGTTTATTTAAGGATACAGATGCTTATTCTTTAACGCAAAAAAAATATTTAGCGTATATACAAGTATAGTTTTAGAAAGCAAAACTTGATGTGGTTATGTATTTAAGACTTATGTGGCATGAGCATTTGAACTGCGCATGCATTTATGTTCGTACAGTACACATTTTAAAATAAAAAAATTTCAAACCATACTAATGTGACTTATGCGGTGTCAAAACATTATGAAGATAAAACATTCAAGGGGAAATGCCTTCGAATCTTCAGGGAAGGAAAAGACAAAAATTCCACGGCGATCCATGTATTTATGAAGGATTAACGGGTACTCATGCGGAAAACAAGATGATATGCTTTATGCCCGAATTCGTAGAAGCAAATAAAATTTAAGTATGACTCCAATGAATTTACTTTAAGTTTGCAATAACAAATAGGTAGTTAAAGGACTTGAGACGTCTTTAAATTTGAATATCGTTTTAATATTTACAAGAAAATAACGTGTTTACAATGATTTGTTATTAATAGGTTATTCGTCTACAAACGTTATTGATTTTAGAAGTTAGAATATAAATAATGATTTATCCTTAATAAACATAGTGCTTTTGTTAATAATAGTATAGATCTGTAAAACTGATTACAATATACAAGGACAGCAAAATTGTTTTAACTTTTTCCGAACTGTCAATCGCCATTTTAAAAGCAGATAGACAGACGCAGCTTATTTAAAAGTGCCGAAATTGCATAATTACCATAATGAATGCAAATTTAAACGCATACATTGTGGTTTATAATAATGTAACAAAACATGTATTAAAATAGCGCTAATTTTGCGGCGAGATATCAATTATTTGAATTTATCATTAGATAGATGTTTTAAAACATTATTCTCTCTTTGTTATCTAACTAGGATACTAAAAACATGATTCGCGAAACAAACTACTCGTTCGTCACTTCATAATATATCAAATGCAAATGTGTCTTAATATAAACGAAGTTTACTCCATTCTGCAGTGAACGTATAAGGTTTCTCTATTCTCGTAATATACCTTAACCATCTTGATAGACCAAACTTCTGAAATTTCTCCCTGGAGCGAGTGAAATATAAATAAGTATTTAATTTTCTTAACGTGGCTAAAGCTGCCTGAAGCTTTAAGGTGCTAGAAGACGATTAATTTAAATTAAATTTTATATTTGTGCACATTTTCTCTTTGCAGATTAACGAGATTCAAAGTTGAAATAAAATACATTTGAAGGATTTAATTTGTTACCGAGTGCTTTTATAGCCAGATTGTACGAAAAGTTTCTATGTAAAAATATTAATTAGGTCGAAAACTTTTATTAGGGACTGATACAGACTTTGAAATTCATTCATTTTTAAGCGCTAAATTCTAACGTCCTAATATTTAAGCGTGGGACTTGTTTTATTGAAGGATATTATACTTAATCTTCTGTGATAGAATGTCGCAAAGCTGTTATGCTCAATTACATATCAAATTGTGTTATACGATATACATATTTTTAAGAGAAAAGAGGCGAGAGCGCCGGTGGCGGCGTCAAGGGCCATACAGCCGAGTGCACGCTCCCATGGCCCGCATGCGCCTCAAAGCAATATAATGTTCTTATTAAATTTAATAATAATTTATTGCAACTAAAAGTTCATAATTTTACCTTTACGTTTTTCAGTGGCCGCAGTTTAATACGGTTTTTAATAACAACGACATTTTAACTGGCTTTATACCATAATATGTGTCACCAAATTTTACCTTTTATACTGGTATGCGAATAAAAAGCATAAATCTTCTATTATAAGCGTTTGAAACATTGGCACCTAGAATGTTTACTCTTTGTAAATATAGAAATAATTTGCAAGGTACTTAAGATGCACACAATTTTTATTAAATTGCATACATAAGCCAACAATATTGGGACTTATAATCAAAATAATATTCGACGTAACGATAGTACACCTAGTATGTGCTGTCTTAAAATAATCTTATATAAAACTATACGTGTAAACGAAAAATGGCATATCAAGAAATCCGAACTATACTGCCGTACCTTTGTCTATCTATATTTAGCAACGAGGCAGGTAACAATTTTTAGCCCTAGAAACGAGGGCACGACTGGCGGTAAATTGCGTTACACCGAGATATAGGTACAGCCGGAATACATAAGCGTATAGCTTGCCGTCTTCGCCGTTTACAACATTAAAAATTATTTCCAAGTACGTATTCACGGAAGGTTGAGCTAAATTTCTTTCTTTCAAGACCGAATGTAATTTACTATGAGATGACTTGACGCCAGAAGTAATAAAAATCTTAAAGTGCGCTAGAAAGAAATTTTATTAATATTTTTATTATTATTTAGAATTGTAAGTGAATATAAGCTTCGTTACAGCTGTAGCTGTATTTATTATTTACTTGTTTGCTGAGAAATAATATTTGCTTTGATGCATATTTCTAGTTTGCATAGAGTTTTAGCAAATAATTTTTAAAAATACACGACTTAGTGAAATGATATCGTTAACATTTTAATATTTTTAAACGTAAGTGTGTCATGAAAATTATAACATTGAAAGGAGTATTTATTCATAATTAATTTAGATTCATAAAATTTAAGAACTTATGTTCTTTATATAAACGACAGATGAGATTTATCCTTGGAATGCATTTAAAATACAACTTTGTATTTTAGACTAGTCCTAGTTTGAGAGACAGTGCTCAATTTTTGTTTGAAAAATGCAGATATCACTATAAGATTTACCACTCTACCTACGTTTGTATTTTTCCTGTAAGATCGCTAAAGATGTGTTACTTATTGTTCATATAGATATCGGACGATGATCGCATGTCACTAACAACGGCTGTTTCGGATGAAGAGGATCCAGGAGAGAGCGCCATGAATTCGCCCTACAAAGGCAAACAGACTGGTGCTGCGGCTGCTTCATTTAATTGCACTGGCGCTGTTAGAAAAGCAGGGTAAGTTTTTTATTTACTCTCTAACTTGTATGGATTCTCACTGTAGTGGCGCAGTGACCCAAAAGCACTCGACGACGGACTTTTCGTTTAATATTATGTACTTGTACCGGTTAAAATTCATCGTTATTGTTAAACAATTCTTAATGTACGGTACATTATACAACCAGGTGCTACTTTATAAAGTTATTAAACACGTTATATAAATAAATTTTTTGTAATGAAAAAATATTAGTGTTTAATATTAAGATTTTGTATACGATTAATTCCGATTTCATAAGTACGTTCAGCCTTTTCTATAATGGTACTACAAAATTTATTATCAAAATAACTTTTGAAAATTGTAATGTTTATAATCCTTTTTAATTCTAGTACAAAAAAAGGGATGAAAGAAATTTCTGCGGCAAAGAAATGACAAGTTTCTTAGAGCCTATGGCATCCTTTATATTTCTTAAAGCTACAATTCCTGTTCCATGAATCCCAAATGACCGGAGGGAAATCTTAGCCGTGACCCATTCAATGTCCTTATAACCGTCTACCCTAAGTATGAAGACAGGATGTTATTCCTTAGATAATTTCCGTCGGCTCTTGAAGATTTTTTCAGCTTTAAAAAATGTTACATGTTGCCTGATTTAATTGAATCAGTTTTTAGATTACATTTTACAAAGTATTTCGTTTATGTTCGAAACATAAGTAAAGAAGTATTCAAAATTATATACCAATAGTATATACTTATCATACCTCTGTTGGGTATTTTCAATATAAATTTGCTGTAATGTAACAAAACATTTCCAATCAGGCATAATTGTTATTTCAATTAGGATTGGATGCACTGAATCTATAAATAGTCGTAATTTCCCGTATCTGCGAATCTCTGTTTAATCTAGGTAATAAATCAGTCATGAGTAATTATTGTTAACGATTATGATAGACCACTTTAAAAGCCAATTTAATAATGGTATGAAAACAAGTTAAATAAATGGAAATTCTTTATCGCCAATCATTTTATTGTTGACAGATTTCTAAGTGTGAAAAAGTGGTTGCTACGTAAAAAGCATCAAATCGAGCTAGCCAGGAAGCGCGGCTGGAAAGGATATTGGGTGTGTCTGAAAGGCACGACGCTGCTGTTCTACCCGTGCGACTCGCGCGAGGGCCGCTCCGTGGAGGCGGCTCCCAAGCACCTCATCATTGTGGACGGAGCCATCATGCAACCGATACCTGAACATCCGAAGCGCGATTACATATTCTGTTTGAGCACGGCTTTCGGCGATGCATATTTGTTTCAAGCTCCGTGCCAGGTACGTAATTAATGGAAAAATCGCAATACTAGTTGAGTGTCGAGCGGTGCTTTGAGATTTATTGTATTTTCCTAGGTGGAACTCGAGAACTGGGTGAATAGCATACATAGTGCATGCGCTGCGGCGTTCGCGCGCCACCGCGGCAAGACCGGAACGCTCCACCTACTTCAAGAGGAAATTTACCGGCTCGAGAAAGCTATAGAATCGGTACGTTCTCTGTTTCAACCGCTTATTTAAATAATACAATTACGAAGCCCGAAATTACCATTTCTAAAACGTTGCGACGAATAATGAAAACTGATTGTGCATTAGTCGGTTTTAGTTGAGATTCGCAAAACAGAATAGTGTCGAGCTCAATGCAGATACGGAGTTATTATGCGAGACTCGACCCTAAGTGCACAGAGCTTCGGCCTGAACTAACAGAAGTATTGTTTGACTGACATAAATCTCTAACTACCTTCGTAAACGATAGTCGATGCAGCTGAATTTCATCTATAAGGCCTAGCAATAAGCGCCGTTTCTACATAACACTGCGGTCGTGATGCACGACTTAAGCTCCGCTAAGTATTTTATAATTTTGCAAGTTCTCATGTACGCTACAATAAATTTTGATATCTTTTTCTCCATTAACGTCGGCCTTAACCTGGATAGTGAAATTTTCATAGCTTTTTAATATTTATAATATTTCATTCTATTTTTATGAAACGTTTCCAACTAACGTTCTACGACGTAAATGTTACACGGAGATGCGATCTATTCGTAAGTAGGAGCGCGGCTGCTCAGTAAACATCCCATTCGCGCTATACGTATTTGTGTTCGCAGAATGTGGTGATCCTGCTAGTTTGTAACCCGCATTCGTCGACCGCCATTTAGCCTCTGCAATCTACGCTAATCTCCACTAACAAATATACACATTTGTCTGTGAATAACATAAATACGGGAATACATTTACTAGCGATATGATAAATATTATAGTGACCATCTTTAAATTCACAAATTCAAATGCATTTGAAAACAATTGAATATAAAAAGTGACAAATTCGTAGAACGCACGCGGTGACTTCTTGACATTGATAGGATAACAACCTTTTAACACTGGTTTGATCGCTGAAAGGTGAAACGCGCCCATTAATATTCATGGCGCACGCTGTGCCCTAGTAAACTTTGGGAACCCCATACGTACTTCAAATTACAATATTTATATCCTAGAATGTCTTAACTTCCACCAACGACATCTTGAGCGTGAAAATATCTTGTCGCGAAAATGCGTTTCATAAAACAGGACTATATAAGACATTCTATCTTTTGTAGTCACAAGCATGAGTTTTATCAGACATGGATTTTAGTACATCCTTACCAACGATACATTTATAAATATGACGGCTATAAACTACCAGAGTTACATGAACCACAGGAAGTTTAATGTGGGAAGAGGGTATCATACTTATATATGTTTTATTATAGCACATTCTCGCAAATACGTGTGATTTATGACCCGCCCTATTTAACCTCTTACTGGAAGAACGTAAGCTCATACACTTTTTGTAATGTATCACTTTATATGCTTGAGAAAAGACTTACTGGTTGTCTCATCTTGCCATTGTATATTTTGTAACTCTTCGTTATCCAATATAGCCTCGTATGTAAGCTAGTATGCTACCGAGAATACAAGAGCAATTTGTGTTCAAATAGGATCACAAATTGAAACACATGGCAGACCTACAACAGTCGGTCGTATCTGACCCGGAAACAAGAGCTCAGCTGGCCGTGCAAATGTTACAATGGGAGGAGAATCTTGAGCGACTGCATTGCGAACAAGTCCGACTTCGATGTTACATGGCCAGCCTTCAAAGTGGCGAACTGCCCAACCCTAAGGTACGATTTATAACTTCTTACATTATTCAATTTATTTTAAGGCTAAGGATTTCTATTGAAGAACTTATCAAACAAGACTTAAAGACTCGACGAAATACAGGTGTAAAGAAATTATGCGTTTGTAATTTGCGTAATTAATGCAAAATTTAAGTGATGTAAACAACAACCCTCATATTTTATAATTTATATTTTATATTGGTTACGACTAGCAATCAAATTTTAACGCTATATCCAATTTGTCTTTCATTAGTCGTATAAATTATTGGTGCGTCATGATACATTTCTGCAGAACTCGGTTTAATGAGGATATCGATTTGTTCTTTAAATAAATAAAATATACGAACACACGAGTGATTAATTGCTACAGCTTGTTATTAACTTTAGTCTTTACATATTTCAATAGGTCGGGTCATATGTATATCAAATTAAAAAACAAAGTCGACAGAGGGAATACAATATGTCGACTTCGCTGACCAAATTGACAGATCCATCGACCGAGAGTGTCCAACGAATATCCGTTACGCCTACCCGTGTCAACCCGAAAATAGCTTTCCAATAATTGAAATAAAAACGACGCATAAAGTATTAAAATGTGTGTTTAAATCAAAGTGTACTCGCGTGGAAATATTAATTATGTATGTACATGTACATTTTGTAATTACTTTAGACGTACAATATTTAAATTTCTTTAATCAAGCAGAGTGAGTAAGTGGTTTTGAGCCGTCTGTAATATCCGCTCTATGCAGATATATTATTTGAACAGACAACAATAAAGTTGTGTTTGAATTAAAAGAGCTTTCAATAAAGCGTTCAGCCGCTTAGATGATACGCAACGTTTGCGAACGCAACTTTAATGAACACATCAACGGGCAATGGCTTTGTGTTTTCCTTTATCCAAGTTTACGAATTTACATGTGCGAGGAAATAGTACTTCAAATTTCAATGAAGTGCTAGATTCTGTTGGACGTCATATTCCTCAATTATTAATTTCTACTTGTATGTGGGTGAACGCATTGTTTAGTCACAACTTACGCCCGTAAGAGAAGATAGACCTTGGTAATTCGATAAGATGGCATATTCTATTAGGCCCCGAATACAACTGTGACGTGTGACGTGTGACCTGATGACTTTAATATCTATAAGAGAAGATTGTACTTAATGATTCTATAAGATACCACGTCCAATTAGACCTTGAATCCAACTGGTATATATGACGTGTGACTTGCTGACTCGAATATACTGAACCTATTATAAGAGAAGAAAGGACTAGATGATTTGTCTTGATTTGATATTAGATAAGATGCCATATTCCATTAGACTACGAGTTCAATTGGTATGTGACGTGTGAAGTGTGACGTGTGACATGTGACGAATGACGTGTGACGTGTAACGTGTGTTCATGACGGTATGCAGTCGCTGCTGACGCACGTGTCGCGCGGCACCAAGAGCACGTTGAACAAGCTGGGCGTGTTCACGGTGTCGTCGTTCCACGCGTTCATCTGCGCGCGCTCGCCCTCTCTGCTCAACAACCTGCTCGCTGGCCGAGGCGCTACCAAGCGCCGCGCGCCAAATCTCTCGCGGTCCAACTCCGCGTCCAGTCGACGCTCCATGCAGGTTTGATATCATATACTACTACTAGGGAAACAAGAAAATATTAAAATTATGTTAAAAAACAAATTTCAGATTACTACTAGCTCACTTGTTAAATAACGAATCGACGAGCGCCCAAATCTATAATATAAATATCGAACGCCAAAAGTGTTCCTAAGTGTAGACTAGATAATAGCTGAAGTGATTACGATAATTTTTTTTAGAATGTCCCTTAAAGAACGAGGATAGTTCTTAAACAGAGAAAGGGTATATGTAGTCTATACATAGGATATAAGGCTACATATAGGATGGTTACAGTGTGAATGAAGTCCTGTCAGGCAAGCTAGTATGAGAATACTGACGAAATACTAATAATAAAGATTAAGTTCTCTTAAATGTCTAGTATCTTCATTATAATAATTACATGTATGTACCTACTCTAAAAGACGTAGGTTTTAATTATCTTTCACTCATAGCTTTTATCGTATACAGTAATCTCAGTAACTACAAAAACCTTGAACTACAGTGATATTTAACTTTAATAGGTACTTTTCGAACCTGGTACGAAATAATTACCGTATTCCATTATATGAAAAGAATAATTTTAAATAATGTCTGTTTTAAATAATGCTTCCAGTTCATTTATTGTTCGAAATCAAGCGTTGAAGTTTGTTGGAAATACTGAATAAAGGTTGTTTCTGATATGCGGCGTCGGCACAAAACATGATTAGCTAATTGCAGCAAAAACAAACATGAAGTTTTTCGTGTAGGTTCTAAAATAAATACATGCGGAAATGAGAACTTCTTTTTGTGGTTCATTTTCTTAGATAAGGTGCCAGTTTTTGAATAGGTTTTAATACAAAAGTAAATATCAAGGTGAAATTAAAAACAAAAGTTTTTTTCGGAAGGCGTATTGTAACAATGAACATAGGTTTTTAATAATAGCGTTCTTTTTGCACCTACGTCGCGTCGGTGAATTTCATCGTAGGTACTGCGTAGCTATACATAGTGTTCAATGTTGTTCTATATCGTATTAATGTTTAAAAGGAATTTTTAATTGAAAAACTCTTTAAACCGTCTTTTATAAAAAAATTACTTCAAAACTTTGAGTTTGAAATTGATCAAAATTTTATGCTCGTATACCTACGTATCGACATTTAGAATCAAAGTCCGCCAGTTATATAAAAAATATTAGGAAATTATTAAGACTTATATGATACTAGCCCGCCCCAGCTTTGTTCGCATATTATATTATGATGTAAGCTATCCTATCTTTTAAGTTGGAACAAACTGCATAGGGGTGTAAATTTAATTTAAAATCGGTTCACTAGTTTAGGAGTTAATCGTGGACAAACAACGTGGCACGTAATATATATAGTAAGATTTAATTTTTACAATTCTTACGGCCAAATACTCATACGCAAATTAAATATTTAAGCACGCCTTAAGATTCGTAATTTTGACAGAATTCTGTGGCGAATTGTCAGATCGGACCGGTTTAGTTGTACTTAATTTTAAGTTGCGTTTCAGTATTCCGGCATTAGTTAGGAAATTATTATAAGTTATATGATAGGTATAGCTAGTAATTGTGGATTTAGATGTCTCGCGAGGAGGGCGAAGCGGCGGTGCGCGTGTCCCTGCCCGAAGGCACGACGGCGACGGTGGGCGTGCGCGACGCCATGACCGTGGAGGAGTTCCTGGCGGCCGCGTGCGCGCGCCGCTCGCTCAACGCGCTCGAGCACTTCGTGCGCGTCAAGAAGCGCCGCGACATGGAGGACCACAACTACTTCGTGCCGCACCGCTCCGACCTCATCGAGACCTATGTGAGTAGCCGCACTCAATAAAACTGACCAATTAAAATTACGTAGAACGACATGCAGATATTTTTTTAAACTTACGTTTTAAGTAATTATATACATTTTTTAAATTAAAATACATTACAAACCAATACAACCAAAAATGCACAATAGGCGAATTAATTTCTAAGTAGCAAATTTTATCGATCTGTTGTGGAGATGTAGTATGATGAATTTTATACCAAAGTTACTTCAGTTTAAATATTAATATTACAATATGAATATTTTGTTCTACAAAATCTATTAACTATGTTATGTATACTAGCAGATACTCACGCTCGCATATTACAATGTAGCAATTTCGATCAAGAAATTCTGGAAACTATGTTACGTACTCGACACCTCAGTGCGCTCATTATAATAGTTAGCGATATAAATATTGTGCTAACTACATTCATGGTATAACTGGTATATGAATTTTATGATCTTGCTTTTTTAAATGCGGTTTAAATTGCTAGCTAGCGTTTTTTTGTTAGCTCAGCTCGTGTTAGTGCATTGATAGCTGCTGAACAATAATTTATTAGTCAGTGTTAATTATCATTTCGTTCCTGGTCCAAATAAAACAAAAATATTTTTTACAATTCAAAAATCAAATCCTAATTTGTGAATAAAAGTACCTATTATAAATAAAAAACGAAAAAGTTAATGTAGGGTCTGTCAGAGCACATTTTAATTCCCCTTTTCGCTGGCAAAATGAGAGCTATTAGTCTGAGTGGTGGAAAAAAGAGCTTCAAGCACTTAAGTTTTTTAATGTTATCACTGTAACATTAAATAATAAGTAAGTTCTTTGTGTTCGAGTTAGCAGTGATTTCCTCGTAACTAAATGTAATCGTTGAAGTAGAATAGAGCTACCTATGTGACGTTGATTCGATTGTGCAGCTACACACCCACGAAGTGGTGGAAGTCTGCGCCAAGATCCTGTACCAGGTAGAGCTGCAGCGCACAACGTTAGATCAAATGTGGGGCTTCAGCGTGGAGGCCGAACTCATTGAGAATGCGGAGAGGCAAGACGAGCTTTGTTGTTACGTCAGCCGCGTCGAAGACAAGAGCGTCGCCATGCAAAATGGTAATTATACTTTGTGCTCATTCCTTCGTACTCTTTGATGTTCTTTATTTAAACGTTAACTCAATGCGCGGCTCGCTTTACAATTTTACATATTTTTCTAAGAAATTTCTCAAAGATTTTTGAAAAAGAATGCTTGTCGAAAAGGTTAAAAATAAAAGTTAATACGAATAATGTGAACGATTGTAAGTGTACTCGTATATACTGAAAGTCAAGTAGTTTCACTTGAGAGTAGTTTTAACAACGATCCGTTCGAAACAGTATTTTGTAAATCACGAAATACACGAGATTTATATTTTTTTAATATCAGAAACAAGTAACCGAAGGTTGTTTATTTTTACGACAGGTATTATTAAAGGCGACGAAATAATGGTGATCAACGGAGCGATCGTGTCCGACCTAGATATGATGTACTTAGAGAGCGTATTGCAAGAGGAGCTCTCACTCGTCATGATGATGAGGTACGTCCCGCTATCGTTCTATTACCATTCTAATGCTACTATGATCGAGTTAAGCGCTGTTCATTAATCAGTAAGGCTTCTCAGATCGCATTCGTTACCATATACTCTGAATAATTTTTTCTCATCGAAATAACTGCATTGCAAATAAGCTGTGGGTGGATCTTTGTTGGACAATTGTATTTGCAATGCAGTATCTCGTTGTCATTTGTATATTTAAGAGTCAAAAGAAATATTGTACAAAGCACAAATTTGACATTTAAATAACATCAATTCGGACGGCCGTCGGCGGTTCGATTTAATACAAATAGACTTTAAATAAAATAAACATTTATGTGCTTTATTTCAAAATACATTTTAAGTTGGAGGTAAAACGTTTTTTTTCGTTTTAACGTTTCTATAATTCGAGAGAATAGTTCGTTCGTGGGACGTCGCAGAGGCGCTGGAAGCGTGCGCTCGACACCTAATGAAACGGAAGTTAGCGCGGAGCCGCGTCCCGCCCTCACACTCCGCACACCTGACCTTTAAACCGCTACCAGTTTACTGAAGCGCTCAATGCGACCTATATATCCTTTAAGACCCCTCGGCCCTCCCTAGGGTTGTGACATTCAATCGAAACATTTTCTACACGTCGAGTATAGCGTCAACGCCGTCAAAACGTCAATCAACGTCGCGAGTTAGAGAGACGATGTTCCGTAATTTGAGAGCACTCGCAATGGAGCTCGAGCGTTGTCATTATAATAATATAACATGTGTGGTTGGAAGTGCACGGCGCGGTCGGGCGCCGGGCCAGCCCTAGCGGCGGGCGAGCGCGCGCCACGGGCCATTGTGAGTGCCCGCAATTGAGCCTCTCGGCGTTGTCGCGTCGCAGCGTATTAAAGTCGCTGCAAAATTATATTCACAATCAGCTCTAGCGTCATGATAATATTGTTTTGAGAGCTTTGTTTTCGCAGAGCGAGAGGTGTCCGACGCTACATTACAGTTATTAATCTTTGTAAGTTCGCCACAATGGTTAGATAGCAGTGTTCCTCTCTCATTATTTTAAGTTTATCTCTTTTATGTGTTGAAATGTTGTGAAAGCGGTGATGATGTAAAGGAAATGTTTCGGTGCCCAATGTTTTTAAAAGCTGGCTGTAGATTAATGTGTAGATGGCGACCCGCCACACCTTTTACGCACAACAATTTTCAGCTCCATTAAAAACCGACATCTATTCAGAAAGCATATACATACGCGACGTGTATATAAATGTATCTGATGTATTGTTGTGAAAACAATGTGTTTTACAATTCACGTTCGGTCATCAACGCACGTTACATTGCAATTTTTGGCTCTAGACTGTATTTTTTTAATGAGAGTGTTATATTTAGGTGCTCTAATGAATATTCAGAACAGTTTCAGCATAATATTGATACATTCACAAGGCCAAGTACTTAGTAGTGATATGACGGTTATTTTATAAAAGTTTATTTTTTTGTAGATACTTAAGTTGAAATTATTATTATATAATTGCATATTTATATCTCTAAATAAAATTAATTTAGATTGAAACTGAAAATATAGTCCAATTTTAAATTCAAAGTAAATGCAACCTTCTGATATTCCAGGTATTCCAATACCTACAATTTGAATAATTTATTATATTTAACGAAAATTAAACACAAAACATCGTAATTGCGTTGAAACCACAAAATCGTCCCAAAAATTAATTATAATTGTTCAAATTATTTCACGATAAATTGTCTGACAAAGCATTTGTTTAACTAAAAGAATTTCATTCATTGATTAAACATCAATTTTGTCTGAAATTCAAATAAATTGAACCATTTTTATCTACTGTGTTATTCTGTTCTTCATTATAACTTATAAAATAAATTGCCAGGCAAAAAATTGTATGCTTAAACTGGAGATTATTGCAGTCTGTAAAAGTTTTGCTTATATTGCCCCAGTGTTATGACAATATGTGTAAGTTTGTGAAAAATGTACTACATAAAAGCCCATTCGTAGATTGTTTGATAGTCTCACATTTCCTACAGTTTTTTAAACATCTGACAACCTAGTTTATCCGTGACCCCGCCAGCTTAAGTGTTTGGAAGGTCAGGTTAAACTTTAATGAATGAATTGCGTTTCAAATTAGTTAAAAAGTGTTTAATTTAAATACCCATTCAGATAATGGCGTACTTAACTGTAGACAACGAAGAACAATCAGCTTTGCTATTCTCTTATGTCATTAATTGTGGCGCTCACTGTTCCACGGCAAACTTAATCATTTATTTGACATCGAACAATTCGTTTCAAATTTAGAAATGTTTATTTTAGGCTGAACTATTAATATAAAGATCGTTAATAATAAATTAAAGTGATCTTTCTTCAGTACGTAGTGTATATCCTCTACAAATACCATAAATCAGTTCGACTACTCCACCCTATAATCAATAACAATATAGTGATAAGGGTATCGTGTATCATATAAGGTGTGACGTAAATTTATAGGTTAGCGCCGTCGACAGACATAATTCTATCAGCCACAGTGTTCAACATCACACATATTCGTGATCCTATTTATTTACGTTAACAACGTTACGTTCCTCATTACCAATTAAACTCCGATTAATTAATAAAAAAACCGTCAAACTGGCCGTTTGATTTTTATTTTTAATTTTGTTCAGATGGAAGTTGGGACTAACTGAAAAAGCTGTAGTATTTGGCTCCAAGTCTCGTAATATATGTAAGGGTGGTATACGATATGTATTGTAAGGCGCGTGACACACAGGTCGTCCCGCACGGAGCCGCCGGAGCTGTCGGGCGCGATGCGCGCGGCCACGGACGACATAATCGATTCGCTGGTGTGTCCGCCGCCGCCCACCGACCCGCCCGTCATCTCCGACGACATGATATCCGGCCTCATCGTGCCCGCGCCCGCTTGGAGTAAGATTTACCACCTAAATCCTACACTACTACTACACAACATTACACTTACACTCTTAATGTTTTAAAACGCGCGCAAACTAGTAGTTGAGGTAACTGATGATATTACTTATCATCAGTTCCACCTCTGCTCTAAGCATTCGCGAGGACTCACTAACGTGTTGCCGGCCTTAAACTTAATCGTTAACAACTGCTCATACATTACCAATATGAGTGACAAATCTCGTTAACGTTCTCATTTAAAGTCATATAAAAATACGTATACAAAAATCACATTTCGCCCAAAGCCCCATAAAACCATAAAGAGTAACGTTAAAATACAATTATCATGGCCAATGGATCGATGAAAAGCGGAAAGTCGTTCGTATTTATATAAAATATTATTTCGGTTGAGTACCTTTTATTACAATAGTGGATGTTTCGATTTTTTGCTCTTAATGAATAATGTCACTCAAGTTTTATACGAAAACTGTTTTTTGTTTGTATTGGAAATAGACGTGTAACTGGATATAGTTACATTGTTTTAGGATTCGTTTACTTTGATACGTTACAATTAGAAACATGTTCGTTATTTTTCAATCTTTCATTCTAATTTCTTGACAAGAAAACAACAAGTCTATGTATGGTCATACATTTGTAATTAAATCCTCAGGTGTGCTTAACCAGTATAATGTATTGTTAATAACATATAATGCGCGGTAAACACAGTGCACATGAAATACTCGACAGCAATACAAGCACTTAATCCCCCGAACTAACGAGGCGTCATGCTTTTAGAATTCAATTTAATCATAACGAACGCAGCACACACGAAATATCGGGAAACTCTCGCTCTACATAGCCGAATCAACGTTAAACTAATTGTGATAACGTAATAGAATTCGCTGTAGACAATACAGCAAGTCCCTGAATTATATATTTAATATAGTACTGTTTATTGAAATGCTATAAAAATAGAAATGAAGACATCGCCCGATATTAAAATGAGGGTATTATTTGTAAGGAGGGTACTTTGATTGAGAACATTTTAGGGAATAATATTGTGTGGTAGCAACGTTTCTGGAATCGCTAACAATGCATAATGAATAATGTTTTTATTACGATATTGGTGCTTAACAAGCAACACTTCAATCTCAGCAATCGCCATCTACATAATGCTTGGCATCGTTTCCGATAGAAGCGAAGATTCAATATCGTGGCCGGCAGCCAATGAAATCCTATTCCGTTCATTCCGATCGTTACAAAAGTAATTTCACATGCAATTAATTTTTTATTCTTAATCCCATATTCAAATAGATTTTTTATGAAAGCGATAGACGCCCTGGATTTATTTATATTTATGTCGATAACAACTTTTTGAGTTTTCTCCAGAATATATTGCATATTAGGTACATAATATAATTATTAAAATTCGAAAAACCCGCTAATTATAACATATTTGTTATTTACCATTTATTTAAATTTTTCATCAAAGTTAGATTTTTACAATATAGATTTAAAAGAAAAATACAAAAACGTAATTTAAAAAATAAATATACTAAAATTTATATTATTATTCAATATTTGAGTGGAGTAATGAAAATTGTATGACTTTAATTTTAATATCAAAATAGAGTAAAGCATTGAATAGTATTGTAAAATATTATATAATACATATATAGTTTTTTAATCTCTACCCCTAAGCGTGATTGAAAGCGTAGTAAAAAGGAAGTCCAAATCAATTACAAAAACCTTCAGTTTGGACTGACTCTTAACAGGATTTTCTACGAGCTCCTGAATCAATTTACTTTTTCCAACATGCACAGCTTTTTTGTCCATTGTTTTCAGCTGAGTTTTTAATACGATACACAAAAATACAAGTAACTAATCATATTAATCAATATTCATTCAATGGGCTTTATGTAGAACGAAACGCAACGTTACCTGTAAAAATTTATAAAATTAAAAACTTACATTGAAACGAAGCTCTCACTGCGGCCTCCACATAAAGGTCGCGACCCTTCCGTAGGCTATTTGCTTGTGCTTCATGTTGACTTACCTCGACCAAAAAACTTATAACAAAGAGACCTCGCTATGAAATATTCAATTTTACGTTGATGTTGAATCAACTACTATTCAAAACAGGCGAGTTCGAATTTTCCATTGTAGCAGACGATTAGTGTTAAGACGTGAATATTAGCGGCTGAAATGAATTTGCTGTGGCTCTTTTTTCATCTTAATTTCGTTTCGAGCTTTGCAATTAATTTTTAACGGAGCAAAGAAGCCTTTCTCAACAGATTTTCTGTTTCAATTCTTCTATTATTCTTAAGACTAAGCTATTTAATCTTCATTGTCGTTAAATGGTGAAATACTTGTTATCCAATTAGTATAATTTTGTTTAAGTAGCAAATGCTAATTCGATCAGAATATTGGCGAGTCTAATCAACATCTTAACATAATTTACAGTAATCAAACTATAATTAATCGTCCACAGCTTAATTATTTACCTAAATACCTTGTCTTATATGTGTCCTATGTATGTAGTATTACGGATACTGTCAATTAGTTTGCTATTAACAATATCAATAAAAAATATCATCGTCATTCAGTATTCTTTTAATTAATATGCAATATACATACTCGTGTTATATGCGATCGATGTCTCTCATCTGAAGTGTATGTAAAAAGTGTAGAAATAAATAAATATATACGATCATTATATCTAGTGTCACATAGGTTTCCCACTTGGAACATTAATAAAAAATATTAATTTCAGATATTGTAATATCACATGCTTAAGACTAGTTATGTAAAATGTATTAGGTTAATATCTTTTAATTTTAATTTATGGATCGTTAATTTTTTTTTCTAAATTTTGGTTAATATTGTAAAGAGCAAGCAATTACTGACTGTTCTTTTGAATAAATAAATAACAGGGTCAATAAATAACATGTAAACAATGTGTCCAGGCAAGGAGCTGTACAGCCCAGAGGAGCACGGCGACGGCTCGACGGGACCTCCGAAAGTCAGTTCTCGAACTAATTCATTTGAGATCGAGAACCTCCTCAAGGTACTCTAAGACATTTATTGAAACTTCGCCTCACCACGCTTGTGTGCACACTCGCAATACACTCCACCCGCTTGACTTCGTTTCACGATCGACTTCTTTAACGACGTATCATCCCTCTTAAGAACCGTTTCGAGTCTTCCTCTTGAAATATTCAGTTAATTAGCTTTTATCGTATTCCAGTGCCATTTTGTTTTGTAAAGAGATAATGTTTTAAAGCGGATTTATTTGCAAATGCAGAGTTTTGTCGATTTTTTTTCAATGCAATGTTTGTATTTGAGGTAAAGTGACGGAAGCATGATTAACGTTTTTGCGCACATTGATGATATTAAATTAAATGTTGAAAGCTTTTTACTTTAAGATGTGGGTAATTGATATAGTATCATAATAAAATATTTCGCATGCAATTCTTTTTATCAAAATTCCGATTTATAAAATTTAATAAAACGCTTCTGTTAATAATGTTATCACAAGCATGAAAAATATATTATAATATAATATTCACCTTTGATATTATACCGTTAATTTATTGTTGTGGCATTAATTATTATTTTTTCATTATAAGCAAAAATAATTAATTTTTATATGTACCTACCTGTGTAATATAATCTTTACAACATAGATAGATTTGTTTAATATCTTAAATCAATAATTTTCTTTGTTAAATTTAAAATTCACTTGTTCTAGATTAATATTCAATATACTTTATTGATATTAATAAACTTTTAAATGGATTTAATAAAAATCTTATATTTTTATTACTCAAGACTTACTATACATATCTCAAACAAAAGAATCTGGAAATACGATTACATCTTCTTTAAAAGCTGATTCTTTTATACCCATCCAAGCTCAATAGCGGTATCCCAGATCTTTTATGTGTATGAAGCCTCAAATCTATGCCCTTGAAAGCATCGCAACTTTTCTTAGTATAGAATAATTTTAGAATTATTGGAAGCTCTTATAAAAGTTTCCCTTCCAAGTGATACCGCTAGTGGGCTCGGATGGTCATGTATTCTAAAGTAAATAAAAGAACTTGATGTTCAGTCATACGCTGTAAGTTGTATCTTCGCTTGGACCGCTTGGAGTAGAGCCGGGGCCGGCTGCCATCCACCGCTTAGTGTGACGTAGCCGCATCCCGCGTAGCCGTCGTGCCGTAAGCTCGCATCACGAGTAGCGTAGATAACATGGTGTGGTATATAATAGTGTGGGGGTGTGCAGAGCGCGGAGCAGGTGACGGGGTGGTGCCGGTCGCCGGGCGGGGGCGCGGGCGGGGGCGGGGGCGGCGCGGGG
>DWAJ01000556.1:0-31119 GCA_018238005.1 Eurema mandarina
TATATATATAAAAATGAATTGCTGTTCGTTAGTCTCGCTAAAACTCGAGAACGGCTGAACGGATTTATCTTATCTTGGTCTTAAAATGTTCGTGGAGGTCTAGGGAAGGTTTAAAAGGTAGGAAAAAATCGAATAATTGCCGGGAAAACCATAATATCAGCCGTTTTCTATTTCCCATACAAACGTTTATTGAAGCAGTACGAAGCCTGCTGGGTCCGCTAGTCGTAAATAAATATAACGTGTATAGAGCGTTCTCTTTATTTTAAAACGAGAAACTTTGGCATTTATTATTTTTCTTTTTTTTTATCGCCAGTTATAAAAATATTGTAACTTCCTGGTTATGTTAGTCGAGTAAAGGTTAATAATTATAAAGAAGCAGACTTATCCTATGGCCATCTAGAGTAGGATGTATTTGAATTTTTTAAACCAAACAGAGCCTTCCATTCCATTGTTTTGCTTATTAATGCCCTACGAATGAAACTATTATTTCGTATTACCTATATACATCGTTAACCATATATATAGGTATTTTGCTCACCTAGATACAGAAGAAAGTAACAAAGCAAAACTCAGTAAAATCCGTACAGCCGTTCTCGATGAAAACAAAAACGACCCATACATCCACTTAATTTGCATTGACATCCATACATCCACTTAATTCGCATGTACATCGATCGATAAGATGGCAAGGCTCGGTAAAATCAGTAGCTCTTCATAAACCTGAGATCATCTAATAAATCCTGTTAATTATATTACCTAGGATTAATTAGTTAAGGAATAATTATGATAATACTGCGGTTTGGACTTTGAATTATATTTGAGCGCCAAAGATCAAGAACAAACCATAAAATGATTACAGGTTAAAGTCTATTACACTAAAAACTCCGTCATTCAACTTTGTCCCACCTATACACTGAACAATGGGACCATTTTACACACGATTTATCACTCGTAAATAAAACAACGGACTTAATTACTGTACCATATTATATACATAAACAGGCAAAATAGCAACAATTATATTCTTACAAAATAGATATCTTAGAAAGCGAGTTGGTACGACAATTACGTCAGATATATAATAACAAGGACGATCACTGAGAGCGTCACAAACATTCCACCGTACAATATGTACTTGTCTTGAGAGACTCTCCTCTCTATTAGGGATATAGTGGCATTGGACAGCCCTAAGGTGTTAGCCAAGTCTATCAGCCGGCGATGTGCGCCCTTCAACGTTTCTCGGTTGTAGCGAAGCGTCTCCAGAATGTTTGATCCTGCAAAAGTGTTCATTGATAAATCTTGTTACTTACTACACATAGTAGAACGACAAGTATGAGGGACATTTTATTGTATAATGACTGACACTTTGGTACAATGGTAGATAACTATGCCAGAGGTTGTGGGTTGAATTCCCGTCCAAGAAAGTCAAATGGTATATTTATGAAGTTAATTTATTTATTACTAGCTGTTGCCCATGACTCTGTCCGCGTGGACTTTCATATAAACTTTAACCCCCCTTCACCCTTATACCTTTTAGTAGCCTATGTTTTATCTCAGGCTCTAGACCATCTTTGTACCAAATTTCGTTCTAATCGGTTCAGTAGTTTAAGCGTGATGGAAACACAGACAGACAGAGTTACTTTCGCATTTATAATATTAAGTATGGATTATATGACATATATGTGATGTAAAGTATTAATGTGATACAATAATCGATAAAGATAAGTAAAGTAAATAATAAACAAACTAGAATTAAAACTAAAACAATCTGAATAGATGTTAAGTACACGTGTTACGCGGTTTTTACAATGATAATATACACTGTGATTCCATCCGATTTGAATTCATTAACTAAAACGCACAAAAAATGTTAGAAACTGCAACTAAACTGTGAACTTCTTCAACAACTATACGCACAGTTATAAACAATTTACATAACTGGCTCCAACAAATATCGACGACTGTCAAGGTTATATTTTACACCGCATATGCAAAGTTATTGATAAATATAATAACCACGAAGGTAGTGTTATTTTTTATCAGTCGAAACAATCCGAGCCTCGGTCTGCTCCCATGCAAAGACACATCTTAAAGGCTTGTAATCATTTAACTACCTCGAACGTGATAATAATTAACTATTTGTACCGTAGATGTTGTTTAGAGTAGTGTTGAGCAAACTTTGCGCGACTGATCGGCCCGATACAAATAAAATCTATAATTACAAATTAATCGAATGCTTTGGTGTTTTGAGACAAAAGTGAATTGTAACTCGAATAAGTTTTGTGGTGAACGAAATTATATGTATCGGTGGCGGATGACAGTTCAAAATGTGGTGAGTAGTATATTATTTACCTAATGAAGTACACGCGTGGACGACAATTTGCGTTTGTAAATGACAATTCCGGCTAGTCGAACACAACACAAGCCACTAATAATATACCGTTTCAATTAATAAAAAACGATGTTGAATGAAAAGGTATCTTCACTATTCCATGGACACACACAGACTGAACTTGTTTGAATATTAGATGTATTTAGAATAACGTACTGGCAACAACTAAAGTGTAGTCCATCGTCGGAATAAGATTTTTCAACGTATCGTTCATGGATCGGTACAATGTTAAGTTATTTACAATTCGATTCGCTTACGTATTGTTTTTACCTTGTATATTATTTCTAATGTATAATAATATATACATCGCATCGTTACACATTAAGAGTTAGTTAAATATATAATTTTACGTTTTCATTTTGACGTAAACATTTTCGATATTTAAATACTTCAAGAGTACGGAAGTCGCTAATTCAAGGCTATTACGAAAAGTTATGCTGTGACAATAAATTACTCACCAATTTTAATTGTATTATTTGGACTTTTCTAAAATAATATTTTGAATGTTTTTTTATGAAGGTACATTAACTAGCTTCGCCTGCAGTTTCTCTCGTGCACGCTGTACCAGAACTTTCATAAAATAAACAATAATAATACTTAAAAACTATCCCATACTTTCAGAGAATGAGAAATGAGAATGAATTCTTTGGAAATATTTATTGATAATGAAGAGTTTTGTGTGTTTGATCGCCCAAATATTTTTAAGTCTATTTTAATATTTTTTGTTTTCCATTGTTAAATAATGTTTGAACGCAATGCCAAAAGCGAAATATATACTTCCTTATTCTTTTTACTTTGGTATTAAGTCATCGTTCATAATATTTACCTAATCATAATCACAATTAGTAGATATATATTTTAGTACTATAAAGTTAATAATTAATTATCAATATTTATAAAAGAACACGTGAAATTTGAACAGAACTATACGCGAAAAATTGTATTTACATAAAAAATATAAACGTATACCTAATCTTGATAATAATCAAAATTTTATTTATTGCCTTCTAACAACTAACTGATATAATGTATTTCGTTATAAGTTAGTTTTCATTGTTCGTTTCTCCTTGAACGACATATATCATTTTTAATTGCGTAATTAATAGAAAAAATCTAAAAAACAAATATAATATCCACATTCATAGTCGACAATAAAATTACAGCAGTTATTACGGTCACATTCATTGAATTAATGGCTGAATGCAAAAACTCAGTGCATATTTATTATTTAACATTCATCATCATGTCACAGTTTCTTAGATTTTCCTTAATGAGCATGCCTACCTCTTTATCTCTAAGGAGTTATCTATTTTCATATTTTTACCAAAAACAACGACAAAAAACAAATTTGTCATATACAATATATAATACATACATAACAAGTGTCCGATCCGAAAACCTCTTACTATATGTAACCGGTATTAGGTCCTTATTATTTTAATTTTTCCAAACAAAAAATAAACGAAGTAAAATTGCAAAACTTACATGGCGACACAGTCTCGCGTTCACGTGCTCTGCTAGCTATAGGGTCTACGAATCGTACGCGAGTTGCCAGCATTTGTGAATTTCCTTCAATTTGTGTAAATTTTTCAATAGAACCTTAATCTTTAAAACTTTATTGCATTGTTATTTTATTCGAAGAGATTTATAGATAGATAATATTACCCTTCAGGATCGGACACATGTTTTGTAACACACTGTATACAGGTATATTGTTTGTTCGCCATACTCAAAATCAACTAAATCTATTTTCACAAGGTCCTCACAAATATATATTTAAGTGAATAATTTGTTAGATTTAATTTTCGTCAAAATGCTTAATCGAAAACAAAAAAATGTTGAAACGCGAGTAATAGAATTATTCTTCTTTCATGAATATAGACCAACTCAACCATACCAATTAGTCAAGTATTCCTTCTGAAAATTGTAAAGTGTCAGTTGCCCCAAGCATTTTATGCAAGTTATGGCTGCTACACTAGTAAAAACTGTGATACGCGAATAAAATTTACCCCTAATCTTTGTCTTTACCGCGCCTCCTGAGGCTTGTTGGTACAATCTAACACTGCATATAAAGCAATGTCGCTTTCTGCTAGTCATCCCTATGTATGCCTAGAATTTTTAAAATAATGCAGCAAAAGAAAGTTTAATATGTGAAAATACAAACATAATATATATGTGATAAGCCAGCATATATCAAATGCATGACACCTGGCATTTAGGGAAAAAGGGAAGATAAGTGACAGTTATTTAAAACACCATTTCGCCATTTACAGCATCGTTCGTATTCTTGCATTTTTCGCTGTTATACAACTTCAATTAAAAATTCTTTCATCATTAATATAATATTGTAGATAATTTATGATTTTGAATTGGTTTGTACAGGGATACAATTTTTTTTTCGCACAAATCACCTTGGTATTTTATATTAGGGTGTGTAGTGTATATGTACAGACTATTATTATTTTAAGCATCTATATCCCTATTTCAAATTGGCATAATATGCTACAGTCAATTTGGCAAAATCAAAAAGTACAGATAAGGTTTAGAAGAAAGCTAAGCTGTCAGTATACAAATATAGATATGAGAACTGGTTTCTTATTCATTATAAGTTAATTTGAATAAAGCAAAACAGAAAACTGTAAAAACCGTGACAGTTTAAAAAACTTGAATATTGTGTAAAAAATTTAAAATAAATTTACTTTCAATATTTACTATAATTTACTAATAATAACTTTACTTTAATAATTTACTATATGCCCTACAGTAATTTTAGAAAATGGTTACATAGGGATAGACTTTATTTATTATTTAACTAACAACCTGTTTAAGGTTAGCACACATATTCTGTACTTCATTCTATTAAAAAGAACTGCAACAAAATTGATACATTGCTTCAAAGATGACAAAGAACGAAAATTGTTAGACACTATCTAATAAAGATTATTTTTTATTTGAATACACTATGTGTTAATAGTATCACTTACTGCATGTGCATGCTCACATAGCCAATATAAATAAGATGTAAGATTTTGTTAAATAAATGTTTACATATTACAGCTATTTAAATTAAGTAACAAACAAACATTTACCAAGTTACTTGTGTCCTTCTTAAGTTTTGAAAACTGAACCCCTACAACATTATTCTGTTATTTATCTGTCTGTCTGTTTGTCTCCCTGTCAAGACCTTTTATTTCCGTAACATATATACTGAGTTAAAATTTAAACTGCATTGTAATAATTAAGCGTATGATCCCTTGATTAAGAATCAAAACCTAAAGGGTACTTAAAGGCTGACAACTCAAAACTGTCAAGCTCTACAAGAGTTCACAGTCGACAAATACTACTTTCGATCAAGGGGCGAGCCTGTTCATTTGCTTCCTATATTTTAAAAATACAATCATTGTTATAGATCTTACATAGAATAACCAGAAGGCTGATCATTTTTTCTAATTTTGTAATATAGCGAGGTCAAAGAGCTAAATTTAAAAATTTTACTTGCTAGTAGGTCAAATGAAGAATCAAATAAAAGGGCTTGATGCAGGATATTGCGATTTTATACCATTTGATGTCTAGTCTATCTCCCACCTGACCATTTTGTCTAGTAATTGTCACAACTTAGTGCATTCTCATGACAAACCTGTATGTAACATCTCATCAACATTTCTGTGTGAGTTTTGTAGCGATGAACTCTCTTGACCTAGGTAGTCTACTTGAATAGACATATGGTCATTACCAAAGCGCCGGCTTAATAATTGCTCTCTCTCAATCTTTTCATGTTCTCTCCTTCTTCTTTTGTTTTGTACATTTAAAAGTGAAGCCTGAAAGGAGACGATGATATACTTTATTGATAGGTTTACATTGGTTGAGTGGTTAACTTATAAAGTTTATAATAATATAAAGTAAGTTAGTTAAATTTCAGTGTTGAGATTTTCATTACCTGTATATGTTTATTGTCGTATTTAAGTTGGTCCACTCTCATTTTTGCCATAGGCCTTTGATTTATAGGCATTTTAAACACCATTATGTCTAACTTTTCACAATTCCTGAAAATAAACAGGGTAATACACCATGAAACTAATAATTATAAGAAAGATTGTCATGAAGTTACAGTAAAAACATAAAAATACGTACCTATTTATTGAGTTAATAATTAATTGAATATCACTTTCAATTTTTTCTGGATTTGCATCATTGTCAAGTTTGGCAAATAAATCAGATGTGTCTTGTAATAACTGACTAGTTTGATGGTAAAGGGTCTCCATAGCATCAACTTATGATGATATTTAGTTTTTAAAAATTAAGAATAATCTTGAAGCATCTAATGATAAGACAACTTGATTAACAGTAATATACCATAAAAAATAGTTTTATTTATGTATAGTCTTCACCTGAAGACTTCACTCTTTATTAACAGTTACCGGCTTTATAAATAAATAATTATTGTCCATTTAATTCACAATACATATGTTTAAAAAAGATTAAATATTTGTAGATTTATAATAATTTTAAATTACACACGTCAAATAATTTACAATTATTTACACTTTACAGTGATGTCAAATGTCAATTGGATTGAAGTTTGATAGTTGACACATGACGTGGAGTTTATAAATTATCTGTACACTAATCTAATGCGTTGTCGGGCGAATAATTCTTACTAGATAAAGAGGTTAGTACAACAAAAAGTACATTAAGTCTTTAAAAAGCCTATTAAATTTTTAATTACATGTTTTTAAATAAATATCACTTACTAGTAAATGTATAAGCAGAATTTATAAAAGAAATGTAGCATATTTTGTATTATTGTGATTCTGGAACTATTTAGTCTGTGGTTATGAGTAAGAAGTGAACTGTGATTTGTGAATTGTGAAACCATCAGTCAAGTTTTTTCTGTTACGTGTTTAGAAATAAATAAATAAATAAAATAACGAAACAAAGTATAAGTGTTGACTTAAAAATTCTAAGGTGTATTTGATAAATATGGGGGACTCGTGTCAAGCATGTCTTACAAGAGTTCCACATGCAACTCTTATAGCAACAATAATGTGTTGTTTGGGCGTGGGGGTGTTTTGTGGAACTATGTACCGTGGATCGGCACTTTCTATACTGATGTTTGATGAAGTTTTCCATTTTCGTTTAATATGGATTGAAGCTCTGCAAATGATTTTTATTGTGGGTAGTGCTTGTATGGCTGCCTTGGGTTTTATGCTGCTTTGTTTGGGCTGCCTCACAACAGGTGCCACACGACAAAAGGTCTATCGTGCATGGAGAGCCAGAGTCGGCGGAAGAATTTCTTGCGCAATATTTATGATAATTACTTATATTTTGACTTTTACATGGCTAATCCTTCTGGGTTTTCTCGTTATAACGACATTTTTGTTCACAATATTTTGGAAACTCTGCTCGAAACCAAGAAATATTGATCTCTCGACATGCATCGATTTTACCCAATTCGACTTTATGTTTCCGTCTTCTGTCAGGCAAGAAGATATGAGAATATGTGAAGCACAAAAAGTAAAACTCTTCTGTAAGGATTATGTTGAAAAGGCCGAATTTATGTTTATATTAGCTATGGTATCATGTGTTTTAGTTATTTTAAGCTTAGTTCATTATTTAATGTGTTTGTCTGCCAATTATGCTCATATCCGTGACCATGAGAAGTTCCAGGAATTGCAAGAATTGCAATACCTTACAAACCCTGACTTGCATGCTTCTAAAGACAGATTCTAGTATATGGCCCGCGCACCGTTGCTGCGCTCACTGGAGGCCTCCACTAAAATGTGACAGAATTATAGCTAAAAAGTACTGAATGTGTTCACTTCAGAATTAAACAAAGACTGATGGACAGTGGAAAGAAATATCAGTATAGTATTATGTCTTTTATTGAAACATATCTTACCACTGAAACTTGGCATTTTTATGCACATTTTGATACACCTTAATTGTTAATTTGACATTCCCCAATTTAGGACTATAAAATAATTCTTTATTATTGCACACTGCCTACTATTGAATTTGTAAGATTATTAAGTTTTGTTTTATGAGACAATTGAAATTTAGAGTTTTGTAAGCCATTTTATAAGCACATGGAAGTTTAAACAACTTTTAATTTATACATATATTATAGCATAAAATTAGTGATATAAGCATTTTTTATCTTGATCTATAAAGTAAAATTGGTAATAAATAAATTTCATTAAACTTTGTCATTGTAACTTACAGTTCAATTAAGATAGTACAATAGATTTAGTGTAAGATAGTTAATTAATATTTGACTTACTGTTTTATTGAGACAACCAATTATAAGAATACTTATAAATAACAATATAAAACAACAATAGGATTAAGTAATTACAAATAATGTAGACTTGTCCTTAGACTTGAAGTTCTTGAACTGTATGCCTAACTTTTATATTATAATTTTTTATTAGAGATTACACAGACTTGTATTTATAGGTGAGTCAATTGTTTTAACACAAAAATGAGTTATGGTGGACAAAATATGTTGGTGAAAAGTGAGAAAATTTTGATAAGGCAACTAAATTTAAATTGTACCTGTATTTAAACCTTTTAGCAAGGATTCATGGTGTTTTCTGTACTTGCTTAATAATATCAGCACATTAGATGCAGCTCATATATGTCATAGTAATCTTTGGAATGATTACTAAGAATTTCTTAGCATAGCTAAGAACACCCTTAATGTATTTAGTATTGTTCGTTCCCTCAAATGTTTAAGACAATAATACAAACATGTATGACATAATTTAAGTATCCTTTAGATATAAGTACATTATTTGATTTGTAGTTTTGTTTATGCACTGCATTATATCTTATGAGTATTTTAATAAACTGTTCATTTATACCAAAATATCTTTTCACTTTATTTTACTAAACTTGGTGATGTTTCTTACTTGCATAGAGTATGGAGCAAAGGTTAAATTAATTGAGATACAGGTTGCAAGTCGAAGTTCAAACCCTTTATTAACCTTATTAAGACATCTATTCATTTATACATACCACTTGCTACTTGTTAGTTATATTTACGTCAAAATACTTAAGCTTTAGATTTCGCCACAATTCACAAAGTGTTACGGCCGGATACTATGAACAATAGTCCCGGGCGCCGGCCGTTATTTGTGAGTAGTGACAAAATGTAAAACCAAAAATATGTACATAAAATAGACTGTGTTAAATAAGTAACAACATATTCAAGATAAATTATTTTTTTCATCATACGTATTCAACGTAGGAACAAAGAGTATATAGGTACATAGTACGTTATAAGTACCTAAGTATTAGGAATGTTAGGGAGCTCCGTAACCGTAACCGTTCCAACCAAATAGTGACATATGAATAAAACCATTATACCTATTAGCTATTTGTATTTTACCTTTGAAATTCCTTAAAATTTTAATATACGTAACCGAAATTATCCGAAACTAACGGATAATCTGAAATAACTTCATATCCGTATCCAGTATAATAATTAATCATTCCTATATCCGTAACCAATCCGTATCCGAAATTTCATATCCATAACATCCCTGCTAAGTATATATGTCGCATCATCGAGTTTCACTTGTCCTAACTTTACACATATTAGTACTTAATTTAACTAAAAGGAAACATGTATTACGATTATTTGGCTAAAGCTAGTCCGTCATTGTATAATATATTTAAAACTTTTTATCTTTATTTCTGTATTTTCTTAGTTTTATGTTTTTGCGCCTGACATAAATAATTAGCAAAATACTGTATGCGCGTAATTTTAGGTAAGATTTTTTTTCTGGAACTTTTTAATAAATAAATTTGAGAAATTTAAATAAATTATCTAAAATCGATTTCCATAATGTATATAATTTTAACGGTCTTTCAGATCAGCATGAAATAAAAACCAAATTATATTAAACGTTATGTGAATTCAATCAGCAGATTCCTGTTTTCGCTACTAAGCAGCTGACTGTCGGTGGTACAAGAGTAAATGCTCATAACTCTGTTATATATAGCCATGTGGATGGTGGAATGCACTGGGGTGTTTGTAACTTAACAATGTGCGCAATTCAAACTGGATTTACCCCCTATAAAAATATGGACTCTAGTTCTTAAGGTCTTATTAAAAAATTGTACAATTTAGCATAGTGTTATCTAACGAACTTGCTTAACTTACTTGGCAAATTTCTAGGTCAACGGGAAGTTTCCTATTAGTTTGTATCCTTCGACACTTCCAACTCTAAATATTTTGCGTCTTTTGCTGAATAAACATTAGTTTATTCTTCTACGTAACCTCAGAAATTTTGTTCAGTTCAGAATTTTTTTTAACTTCAAAAACCGAAGTATTACTTTTCAGGGAACCTTTTTTTCTTTTAAGGTAAAGAAAAATGATACTGATTAAATTGATTTTCTTTTATTAAAAAAATGATAGCTGCATCTTTATAAGTGTGTCTATTTTATCTTATTTACGCGTTTATTCTTGGAACTTGATTAGTAAAGTTTTATGATTACCGATCGACCTCGGTTCTACCTATCCAAAACAAAATACAAATGTTAGAGGCGTAAAGTCCGAATTTTTTAAACTGAAGGTCTACATGTTCTGTTAGATCTATATCAAGCTTCTATATAACTATCAATGCTAAATCATGTTTCTTTTTTTGTTTTATGAGGACGTGTCGTGCTGAATTTCAGTATAATATGCAAACAAACATTGCAAGTAGCTACTAAGTTTAAAACTTCTCATATCTTGTATATTCCATTTAAACATTATAGTTGCGAGCATGTTACAAATGGAAATTTCGTAGATATAACATATTATGTTACAATTAAGCCTTTTTTCGTGGACAAATGCTCATGTACACCTACAGTCCCGGGGGAAGAAATTAGGCTTAGTCGGACTCAAATCGACTAAAACCCCACGATATTCTAAAGCTACGCTATGAGTAGAAGAAGTCAAAAGAGCTCTGGCCGATTTATCCCCAAAAAATTATGCCAATAAATTATTTTAGCTATGATGGCTCCTTTTTGTCATACAATACCATATGCTTGCCAGTGACCTCTGAATTATTGTTTTAAACCACAGTTAAACCTCATCAATACAAAGAATTCGAGGACAAAGCTCTCAAAATATGTCCGGTCTCATATTTTAAGGAAATTAACACATTTTATGGAGTGTTGCATATTTATCGATATTTTGATTCACTGTGCGTTACAATCTACAGATATTAGTAACTAATGCCTTTCTGCCAGTTTTGTTTTGTTTTCAAATATAATTCCTTTTCTCTATTTTTTATATCCAAAGAGTATACAAATAAAAAATAAAAATGGAATTATTCTTTTGTAAATTTTATCAACGTACAAAATAAATAAGCTACATGTACCGAACCCTACCTCTATCCTAAAAAAATTATAAAATGCTATGTATACCTTTTACAAATTCTTAAAACATAATTACGGATGTCTAAAACTGTAGCTAATCTGCTTTTTATAAAGGCTAACAAGCCTTACTGAAAAAAACAAACTAGGCACAAAAAGCATAAGTAATACTTACACGTTATGTATTGTGTACTTCAAATAATTACTTTAAATCCGTTTCAAATAAAAAAATATGACTCATGAAGATAGCGATATACGATATCTTTAAAATAAAATTAAACAAATATATTTTTTAAGTAAGATCGCTATACCTATAACAGTGAAATTTCGGGAATTATTAAATGTCCTCACACAACCACGTATGTAATTATTTTTTGCTTATCAAAAATTATGACTCAAATAATAATGTATGGCATAAACTGAGTATTAATAATAATATTAACTAGTTAGTACCTATTGTCGTATATTCTAAAGCGCGTTAGGTAATCATAAAATATGTATCTACCAGTTTAAAGAAGTGTTATCCTGTTCAACTAATATTATTTTTGTTTTAACTTAAAAGTACCTACGGCTTGTATATGAACATATAAGTACAATGTGAATAATTTATTGCATGTTATTTTTTGTTCTTTGTCAAAAACATAAAATTCCAAAAGATGTTTTTGTGAGCATTTTATTCACGCACGTAATTTTTTCATCGAGAATGTATATTTATTGACCATATCCATATCAGAGTGAGAGAGTAATCAGCAAAAAGTAATTCGTCATTTCCGTAGTAAATATAAACAGTTTATATTTAAATTATAAAAGTTTTAACAGTTTATAATTAACCTCGGAGCAATGTACGTGTTTGATAAGTGGTAAGCTCATTTTTCTTAATATTTTAAGGGATCTTCTTTACAATTTTGTTGCATAAGATAATACTTCTTATTTCTTAAAAGGTAGGAAATATTTAACATCCACAGTCTTTAGATTCTTATGATGTTTAGGTCGTTAAAGTTTTAAATTATAAAAAATAGTGTTTAGTGTGATCAGTTTAAAAAATATTATCGATTAAAATTTTATGTTCTAAGTATACCTAAAGAGCTAAAAAATAAGGTACTTGAAGCTTCTGCAAAACAACTAAAACATTGCTAAAAGGTAAGTACCTACATTCCTTTGTTAACCTCATTAGTAATTAAGATGCAAAAGGTGTATTATCTGATCAACAAAGTAGATAATTATATCATGTTTTGTTATAGGAAATTACCCGTATATAGATTACCTGTGAGAACAATAAATCTTACCGTTTTATTGTAAGTACATAATGGAAAAATCTAGACCCGTTACTAGAAATGCAATTAATTGAACTGGATATAAAATCTTGGGAAATACCAAATTAACTAACATGTTCTTGCTTTTATTTGTAAGTTTTTAATTACTTATCCTCAATGCCTAGACGTACCTATTCATCTTTTTCAAAATCTTGTCTTGCATAGTCTATCAACTCCATATGTATAACAACATTACAAAGGCATATTTGTGGTATTCCAGTATTTTGACAATAACTAGATCACCTCTTTAGTATTTGTTTTTATCACTGGTATAACTCTTTTAGGATAATTTGTTATTTTAAAAGTGTTAATGTACTTTCATAGCGAACTGAACCACCGCAAATTTGTATTTAATTTTTTCCAAAAATTGTCAATTTCAGTCAACAAGTCGTAAATTTCAGTCTTATACTTACTTTATATAATTACTTGTATTTTTTTCTTCAACACAACAAATTAATATGTTAGTTTTACGGAAACTGGACAGTGTTAGGTACATATAATCTAATCAAATCAAAATATTCAATCAACACCTAATTCTATATTTATTTTATAAAATAGATTTGTACTCAAAGTAGTTCTTTGTAATTTTCATATTAGGTACTTAATTTTATAGGAAAATGTTTCAGGAAACAATAATGGATAGCACATTCTTAATCTGTAACATAATATATTCATAGCATTTAAGATAAATCCAATCTACGTAATTATTTTAGATTGATTAATTCGTCCGATCGAATGACGACACGATTTCCAAAACGTGTTTTAGATTTTTTATTTGAATTTCGGTAGAAGCAAAGTCACTATCGGACTGGCGCTCGAAACATACCTCTGTGTATTTTGTTATTTATTAATACACTTCTTTAATAAACAAGCTTGTTTTGTGTATACAATGAATACAAGCAAAAAACTGTGCCGTGTCAATAATAACAATGCTATATCTCTGGCCAGTACGACTTACCTCTCTATGTGGTGAGTAGAAAAAAGGTTTTACTGCTTAGACTTTAAATTTTTAATTTTAAAACATGTTCTGAAATAGTTTTTACTGTAACAATTTTTACCTTAAAACAACACTGCTTTGTAACTATTATAACTAAAGGTATCTACAGCTTTTAACGACATATTATGCACCTTTCAATATATGAAAAGCACTATGCAAATCATATCATGGTTACTTGTTTACTGAAATAAGCACAAAGATTTATTATTAGTTTTCTGTTAATCTGTTTGTGCGTTTGTAAAGTATTATTTTAGTGAACAAATTGAATTAATTATCATACATAATATCTATATTTTTTATAACATGTACCCTAAATGTAATTGATGGTATGTATATTGTATAATATATGTATGTATTACATGCTTTGTGCGCAGTAATGTTCACGAAGCACAACGCAAAAGCAATTTAACTTAATTAGCAGAGAGCTTATTAGATATTTTTTGTAGTAAAGTTTTAAGTATGTTTAACAAATTAAAAACAGTAATCTGTCTTTATATTAGATAGGTATTGTTGTTACAATATAATACAACTATTGTTGTACGTCATAATTACTTTAACCCGAGTTATGATTTCATAGCCTGACAAAAAATGGCCTATGACCCGAATAAACGCAAGCGGATTTTTTTGCAGGTTTTTCTTACAGTCAGTCAATAGTGTTTACGAACGAACGTCACGGAAATAATGTTTCAAAAATAAATCCTTTTGTCTCTTGGAATATGATTTGAGAGTTTTTGACGGGCAACATTTCTGACAGGCATTTTGTCTATATTTTACGAAACAGAATCTAAGTAATGATAAGGAAAAATATTTTTTTAATTTTAAAATTATTTATGTACCTAATGAATTTATGCAATTTTTTACCAAGAAGATGCATGAGATCGTTTAATTATTTTTTAGGTTTAATTTTGAATATAATTAAAATAATATTTATATAGTATGGCTTGACTTTGATTTAATATAGTATAGCTTATGAATTTAGAGATATCACGTTTTTCTGGAGGACAAAAATAGGAGGACGGATTGAAAAATACAGTGTATTCTAGAAACTAAAATTGGATACATATTAGAATTATTATCACTTTGCCGTGGGCACTAATATATTAATATAGACTAACAAAAGACCTTGTATTGAATTTGAAACTTAAAAGTACATTGAGGTCAAAGATTCAAAACGTTGGGACCGTTATAATACGGGTTTTACACAGCAATGCTCAGTTCAAAAGTTAACTACGTATGGCAGAGAAAAACTGCACAAAACCTTTTTAAAAATATAAATGTATAGCAAACATAAGTAGTTAGAAGCTGCGAACCGTTACTTTAGAAGGTGTTTAAAACTTCGTCCCTTTTAACTTTAAGTTTTACTTCCTTATTTAGAATAAGTCTTATCCGTATATAAACTGTAACATATAATGAGGTGCATTATATTTCTAATGTTAGAGTTGTTATATCTATGTTATCATTTTCGGCATTATTTCGTCACCATTTGTAAAAAATAGTAATTTTAAGTAACTTATACACTCTTTCAGAATTTGCACAATATAAAAAAAAATTCATTGGAAATTATACTATTTAAGATCGCTTAGGATCTTGTAGAGGTTTCTATAGTGATTAGATATCTTAGATCGTGTAATACATACATTATATCATCTTAAAATTATCGTAATACAAAGGTAGGTTGTACAAATTATGGGGCCTCAGAAGGATAGGCTTGGCTAATTTAAGTAAATGATTAAATTACGGGTAGGAAGATCGAGAACCGGAAATGTTTTACCAATCTGAAGTCTCATGAAATAAGATGCTTAATATTAATATATTTTATGTAATAAACAATAAAGACGCTAACTTAACAGCTTTTTTACAAACTATCTTTTTAGGGTTCCGGATATTAAAGGGTAAAAAACAGAACATTTCTAAGAATCCGTAGTCAGTACGTCAGTCCGTCCGTTACCAGGCTGTATCTCATGAACCGTGTTAGTTGATTTTTTTACAAATATCATATAAAAAATAACATCTGATGCTTCTTTAACAAATATCAATCAAAAAGATAATTAAAATAAATATAACATGTCCTCTAAGGAGATTAGGTCCATAAGATCCATATGAGGCGCTTGTCTATTTAAAAGCAAACTAGTTGTGAGGTCCAGTCTGTGTCCTTCCTGTATAATAACTATCGTAATTAATTTAAAAATAATCAACGTTTTCGTCAGTAAAAATTACATTTAGGTATATCGATAGTACTTTAATATATTCTTAACTCAGAATTTATAGTTTTAGGTACTAGATATAGACATGTTTGTAGTTAAAGTTATTGTTACTTTAAATACGCTTAATGGTAAAAATTATTGAAAATACAGAAACATATTTATTAAAGGCCAAACATAATCCGTACAAAACAAACATAATACCTACATACGGAAAACTTTCAGTGTCCAAGTCAAAGCTAACTTAGTACATTACTTCATACACTTGACAGATCCAAACACCGATTGGACTAATAAAAATGACGTGTATATGGTAATTAATGCGATTACATTATACTTTACAAATCGCGTCAAAGTATGACAGTTTATAAGTAGAAATGGGGCGCGGGTAACGCTTCCAAAATTAGTGATAATCATCATGTCTCACGTATATCCTTACAATGTAAATATGTGCGTATAGTGACGTTTATCAGTGTTTCCTTGGTTGAAAAAAATGCAAAATACCGCAAGGTGGATTTCCCTCGGCCGGGCGGCGTGGGCGCGCTAAGTCAGTTTATTGTGCACCTCCGCCACGCACGTCCATCCGACAGAGGTATGTGCGTCCACGTTACGTTAATTTTAATCGACTTTTAACGATCTATACACATCACAATTTAAAGCCTCATTAATTATCTAACTCATCTGGTAATGCTTAATATCACAGAAACGTTTTAAACAAACCGGTCGTTCTCAAGTCTTCCGCCAAAAAAATTCTTGAACTTGAAGTTTTTGTTTTTGTTAGTTTATTTTTTAATTGGTTATGAGTATTGAATAGATATATCGTCTAAGAGATTGGAGCAAATTCGGTTCTTATATTTTTTAAATTTATTAGTAGATTATTTTTATTTAACATGGAACTTATTTAGTGATTTGCAAATAAAAAAATAAATCGCTGTGATGTCATTTATAAGAAAGATATCGTTTCGGACGAAAGTCCAAGTGGAGGTCATTCCATCGCCAACAGAGCTAGTAACGGATATTAGTAAACAAAACGGTGAAATTGACATTCATCCGCCGGCGCCCTTGATAGTATCCGCGGAATCGTCACCGCTCACTGACGAAACAGATGCAACGGACCAGCAAATCGCCCTCGAAATTCTGACGCAAAACAATAAAAATATACAATGTTCAGAGGGGTTTTCTATTGACAATGACGCGGACTTCGCACTTGACTCACTTTATTTAGTTAGTCAGCCCAGAACAACAACAAACCTAGAATCGATAGAGTGAGTATAACTAATAACATTTGTTTATTGTGGATGTTAATAGATGACTCGTGAATTTTTCCGACCGAGAAAAAACATGAACATGTTTAGTTGAAGTTTGTGCCTATGATGATATGATAGGTATCATACGCACAATAATTTGTTAAAAATGTGTTCTTCGTAAATCAAAGAATCTGGTCGTTAAAAATAATGTAACAATAAAATAACAAATGTTACACGTATAACAAGATTTCCCTTATTTAATTTCGCTAAATAAAATATTATAATAACACTAAAAACCGAATACCAGAAATATACTTAAAGTTCTCGATATTCGTGTTAAAAATATTAAGGTACTTTGTTTACAGCTTTAATATTTAAACGACAATTTAATATAAGTAGCAGTCGCATAGGTCTTTACCTTCCTGACTTTTGTAGGAAGCCACAAAGCGGAAATCGAATACCGAATGCGGTTATATATTTTTAAGACTTGTTAACGTACCTATCCTTCGTGAATTATCGTGAAAAGGATAATGAACCCTTGGTAAATAATGTTTTTAGAGATCTTGCCGTATTCTCTCAATTGCGTTGAAAATAAAAAAAATGTCGTTTATAAATAAATGCAGCTAGCTATCCTGCTGCGTTTTACCCGATCGTACATTTGCCCCAAACTTTCATATCCTATTTAAACACGTTGAGCCCTTATATTAGTAAAAAGTGGTCTATGTCGTTAATTCATAACTAGACTATGTCTGTTTTCATTAAAATGAGTTCTGTAGACGTGAACGTCATACAAAACAACGTGAATTTCACATAATAAAACATTGTACCTACCTATTAGTATCAAAATAAATACCTATCTTTTCAAAGACCAATAAGGAATTTTTATGTGTTTTGCGTTCTTTATATAAATGTAAATGTAGTATGTACATTTTTTTCACAAGGAAAGACTTACACAATACACATGCTATTTCCTACAGCCCTCGGGGCAGAACTACCAGTTATATGGAACTGATAAAACTCCACACATTTCCGTCTTGCCAAACTTTACGAGAACAACAAGAAATATAAGATAAAGACCCATTAAATTTTTAATCTTAATTATTTTACGTCCATATTGTATCTGTTAATATTATTAATGAGAAAATTCGTAGTTTCTTGAATGTTTTATCTATGTTATTCCGCTCCAACATTGAGAATACTGAATTATGTAAGCAGTAATCGCGTTTTAAATTGTAAAACTTTCATATTGTTTGCATTAAGTAGGCTCTGAGAGTATTGGATCGATTTAAAAAAATCAACAATGACAGTACTGGTTGCGGAAATACGAGCGCGGCAGCAGGGCCTAGATAGTTGATTTATTATTGATTTTATTACTAAAATAAATTACCTATATACAACAATAATGCTGAGATGAAACCACATTCAGAATCATGGAATTATTATCGTCATCGTCTTTAATAAAACTCCTTATGTACTCAGGCGTTTTCCAAATAGTAAATATACGAGTACAGGAATAAATCAAAATGTCACAGCGGAAAATACTTCATAATAATTTCGGATGAAAGCCGTTTAATATTACTCATATTTGGAAATATCACAAAATGTAATTGCGTTGAAAGCGTCATTAAGTGCGGTAATTGCTGGTAAAGAGCACTTTAAATACATATTGTTCTCGTGTTTTTGTTTTTGTAAACTGTAGCTGTATTTATTACAGGTTGTCCCGCGGTTTCACATGTCAATTACTGTTTTTATTTTCGATAATTTTCTTTTCATTTAACGTAATATACTCATAATAAAATTTAATTAAGCCTCATATCAAAGCTTATTATTTTAAGAATCTGGAAATTACCCTTAAAAACGTTACTAAAATATTGCCATATTATGTCAATACTTAGCACTTACGTGAATTTTACTTTTCAAACGTATCATTTCTATAAAAGGATAAGCTTCTATTTAAAAGATGAGAATAAGTAGAATTGTAGTAAGAAAACCTAACATAATATACCTTACACATATTGTAATCTATTACGAGTTAAATAGTGCGGAGATAAAGTCATAGTTATAATGAATCGTGTTGTGTGACCTCTAGATTTATTACTGACCTAACTTCTAATAAACAAACAAGAACAAAGGTTAGAACTTAGAAGCATATGTGGTAAATACTTATAACAAAGTATATCTATTCTAATAAAACTAAATAGTTTCTTTGTTAAAATGCGTGGAAATTGGAATTCCGAATCTTAACTTTTTTATATAGTATCTACCTATTCATTTTTTATTATATACCTATATTCATGAAGTGCGGTTACATGTACGCAAACCATATGACGTTGCTATCTATTTTTTTTTTAATTAGGATAAATAGACGTCGGTATTTATTGCGACTAAGGTGCTATTTTGTCAAACGAATAAAAATACATTCAACAATCGATCATAATGCTGTATATGCCAGTGTTTTAAAATATAAAAACCGAAGTCAATAAATTACAGAACATTTTCCTTGTATTTCGGCATCATTTTTGTAAAAAGTTAAATATGATCGGCGTTTATTTAACTGTGCAATGTCTACAATTATCGACATTGTTTATCAATATACGGAGCTTATTGCATTCCCCGGATTGACATAGTGACATTACCTTCTTAAAATCATCATTATTATTATGCAGACCGTGTTTTATATTCCTATTCCTCTTTAATTATTAAAACGAACTGTGTATAGTATCTTGTAAAGGTTAAACTCACAAAGGGACATGTCAACTTCGCTTAAGGATATTGTATTGTTGTTTAATGCGATGCATAAAACTAGAATTTCAAATCTTACATTACGTATTAATATAGTTCAACACTTGATGCAAACTAATGTAATTTTACTCATAACCAAGAAAGAATTTTCAAAACTTAGGCGTTCAAAACTTCAAAATGTTTAAAAACGACATGATCGTTATATTGCTATATCGTTAATAGCTATTTAATTTATAACGTTAATAAAAACTGAGATAAAAACAGATAAGCTGCACTAACTAGTCAATACAATGTCTCAAAAATTTCCATTCATTAGACTGGCAATAAGTTTAAAAAGTTGATATGAATCGAAGACGGTGCATAAAAAGCAATGACCGTATAGGAAAGGCCATGTATTCGTCCGTGAGCGACAAAGGTCAGGGCGCCCGCGCGCGCGCTCCGTGCGGCATGCACTCCAGCATATTGAATGCTCGAGGAAATGACACTGAAACTCGAATTTACATGCAGAGCCTTTCTCTCCTTTGTTCGTCGAATCTTCCTCATAAGCATTGCCGTGTCAAATTGCTTACCGACATCTTATTAGTATCTGGTATACAGTTACGATGTGTAATAAAAAGTCAATTAAGGGCAATTAGGTATTTTTTTAGCATTATAATAATTCATTATCATCATTATCATCATCACATCCACACTCTTAATCTCTGCCGAAGAACCCCGTACACTTATTTTAGAATATTCCTTGAGGAATGTTCTAATCGTTTCTTAGTCTTAAATCTCGTTTTTTAGCACCAAACGAAACATTTGGCGATTCATTTTTGTACTATAGATTAAACATCTCTATGAACATCAGTCAGTTATATAGTTAGTATCTCTAAAGTCGTACCTACATACGTTAAACAAGTTTATTTTTTGCCTCACACCGGTAATCTTTAAATAATTTTCCTTTAATGTTTTAGACAAATACATATTGGCACCGGTTAAATAATATATCCTTATATAGATTTTCAGTCGATAAACAAAAGTTGACGTTCCCCTTTTCCGTTTTAACCTATTAAAAACAAACATTCAAACATACTCAACTTTGCACATACAAGTGTGCTATTTAAATTGTTATATTATGTCATCATAGTATCTATAATACATTCATTTCTAAAAAAAATCTATCCCGAGACCCCGCGATTTTCAAAATGCAATTGTTATAAGACCTATAACAAATACAAATTAGGGACGGATTATTTAGTTTAGTAGGAAAATTTAAATCAAATGTGTTGTAACTTGTAACCGACCGATAAAACGACATATAGGTGATTGTTGTGATAGTTGATTTTTAATACGAAATATAAATGGAAAAGACCCAATATCAGTTAAATTTAATCAGTATAAAAATTAGCTAATATGTTTACGGACACGTACTTCAAAACTTTTAGATTACAAGGTGAGCTGTAACTTAAGTTATCTGTTTTGCATAATCATTGTCGATTTTAACTTCCGCACGTTCGTGTATCGTTTTATCATTTTTTTTACAAAATATTTCGTCAAGTTACTGTAACTGTGTGTTAAAAATATGTTTATGGAAAATATTTTTTACCGTTATGATAAATTAATTGTCATGTTTTAAAAACAATTTATAGCTAGACTACTAGAAGTACTACAAAAGTTTTTAAACTTTTTGCGTCTTTTAGTCAACCTTGAAATCTAAGACTTGAATCACACGTCAACTGATAACAAAAAATCTTTGTTTTTGTAATGCCAATTTTGAATGATTGACACTTACGTTTTTAGATATAATACTTACTAAAGTTTTTAAAACAAATGCGAGTCTATATGAATATAATTTAGTTCGTTAATTTAATAATTCAGTTGTCTACATATGTATTGTTTAATCAAACACGTTCTAGGCAATATGTTTGGTGTTGTTAAATATTCATCTAACGCGAAGAAGAAATACATATTTCCAATTTACTTTTACGTACGGGGTGACAACGGATATCTGTGCAAAGATGATATTTTCTAGAACTAAACGAAAGAACTAGCGAAAAAAATCGCGTTCGAGTACGCATATATATATACATAGCTATAACAGAATCTATATTAATTGTAGCTATCTACGTCTCATAAGAACTTGTAAGAAATACAGCGCATAGGAAATTTATGTGCGTGGGACTTTACTAAATGAAGGTTTTCGGAATCGTGAAGATGCTTCACACGTAGGTACATAATACATATCCTTAGTAGATACTTTACTTCAATAGAATTGATACGATAGACCTTCAAACAGTTTTGTTATTCGTAACCTAGCCTCCATCAAATAACCTTTATTATAAACTTATCGAGCTAATTTAATGTTACGTCTAGACAAATTATAACAAACTCTTATTAATCAACCTACTTGTAGATAATAGTTTTAATGTATACATTTTTATTGCATTCGTATCTTCATAAATAATTAAAGACATTGTGCAATTGTTTTTCTCAATAACCATTGACCTATTATCTGAATTTATCGGTCTCTTCGTTATTTCGACACAATTGGCCATTGTTTATACGAGACGATTTAATCATTAAATTAACATGTAAGTGTCAAGTTTTATATTAAGCTTAGTAAATAAAATGCTTCTAGATTAATTTTTAAGAATATTTTCTAAACGACTGTAATAACGACAAACATGGATTAATATTTTTTTCTTAATAGACTTTACTTTTGTTTTTAATTAATTAGTGGGTAAATAAAATTCTAATATTAAATTCTCATTTTACATTTACCTTGACATAAGACTCAATTTTTTTTTAAATGAAGGAGTTCGCAGGTAACAATTTTTTTAAATCTTAAATTTTACCTGTTTCTCTTAAATGACAGCGTATACTTAAGAACGTTAACAATGCCCTAATCACGACATATTTTCATGTTCTAAGATAACAGGTTAATTTACACGTATATTAAAACTTTATCAAGTTTGTATGACGTGAGGTATTAACGCAATATCTTAGCGGATGCAACCTTAGGACCAAATGACATCGCCGTGAACTTGCTTGTAAGAAAATAATATTTTAGCTTTTTTAATTATAGTTTCGTACAAATATATATTCGCCCATATCGTTGTATCTAGCCTTAACACTTAGATCAGGGTCGTGGGAGATTCACTCGTCGTTTTGAAATAGCTACTTTCAGGTACATACATTTGTCAATTTAAAAATAATTACAAAAATAGATTTAGTGTATGTCTCGCGTTTATTTCTTTACACGTATTTTATTTGGCTATATCTTTGCATAATAAGCTGCGTTAGATTGATAGCTGTGTAAAATTAAAAGTTTTATTTAGCACAATTAAAGCTGAAAATTTTGGTTTAGAGTATGTGTCTGTTTTGGCAAATGAGTCTGCATTATACGCTAAAAATATCAATTAGATAATCATGAATAACGTAAAGATCGTCTCTCACTACATACGTAACTTTGTTAAAAGTTTTCCATAAATTACCTGATGTAACTTTGCAACAGATGAAGAAATTTCATAAAATATACATTTGATGCATCTTTATTAAACATAAAATTTTATAACAAGTATTCTAAAAATACTTATCCTTTTATATTCTGTCTATTATCATGTCTGTTCTTCAAACACAAGCGAAAATCTTTGTATTTGTTTAGCTCATTAACACATTATTTACTTTTAGGAGTGTTTATAGGTATTGCTTAATAGTTTTTTTTATATTAGGTCAATTCCGATACCGGACGGCCTGGTGATGGATCCTCTATCGCCCACCGCGCTTGCTGTTCCAAACCAAATAATGGACCGCATTGGCAGTGGGCTCACCATATTGAGAGACCACGGAAAGAAAGTTCAAAAGGTAAGACATTTACAGTTGTATTGTCTTAATAACATAAGGTGTAAACAGTTAATTAGTTAACAAAAATATAATATCATTTATTGTTTTTAACTGCTATGCAATAAAGGCGTGATTTTAATTAGTTTTTTTTAAATGATACAACTAGTAACTGTAGTAAGTTTAAATTATAAATTATACTTTATAGATTTTAATAACGTACGAATTCTGTTAATATGGGAAAAAAATATTTGTTTTACGATTAAGTATATTGTATGATATACTAGCTGTGTCCCGCTGTTTTACCCGCATAGTTCCCGTCCCCGGGGATATACCGGGATGTAAGCTATCCTATCTCTCAAGTTGGATCGAACTGCACATGGTGTGCGAATTTTATTATAATCGGTTAAGTGGTTTAGGAGTCCATTGAGGACAAACATTGTGACACGAGATTTATATACATATATTAAGATTGTGAAGCTGAAGAGTTTCTTTGTTTGAACGCGCTCACGCTAAGAAATAAGCTGTGTCATATAGTCCATTTATTGAGGAAGGTATTAATAAATACCTGATTAATAAATTCACACCATTCATAAGAGATACAAGCGTCGTTTCATTTTAGAAGGGTTAGAATAATTTGGTCTTTCGCGGACTTGTTAAAAATCATTTAAATAGAAATAATTTATTCTAACACATTTTTTTAATCCGTTTATTAATCCGTTCGAAACGGAAGAAAAATAAGCATAGTAATTTTCCCCGTAGTGCTACATTTTCCACTAAAGCCTTTCTTGATATATAGATCATCCAAAACAAACAGTTAGAATCAGTAGTTTCTAAGATCAGTGCATTAAAACAAAAAAATAAACTCCTCAGCTTTATAATACCAGTATAAAAGAGTAGATTTTGTATCAAAAACTGTATACTTACTGTGAAAGGTGTTCATCTTGCGACTTCCAACGATTTGCGAATAAGCTGATAGCTTATATACCAAGGTTTTAATGCCGTCTCTACTGTAAGAGGAGTCGGGCCCCCAGGACCCCACGATCTGACGGGGCCTCTAACCGCTGGTATGAAAACCGTATACATATTAATTTAGTACAATTTAAATTAATTAATTTATTTATTTGTTACGAACTATTTCCTTCTATATAGCAGTTGTGTACACACTAGGCAAACTAAACAAAATTAGCATTTTTTATATAAAGTTAAAATACAGATTTTTATTAATATAATACACAGTTCATTGCAAATGCAATAAATTAAATGATAAATAGTTCAAGTTATACGAAGCGAAATGATTTTTAAAGTTAAAGCGATCTATCTCTGAATTATCAAAATAATATATTTTACTTGTAGAATGAAATTATCTGCCAAAATAAACTGCGCTAATACCTTGGAATACAGTGATTTAAATGAAGTTGGTTAAAAAAGAATTAAGTTTCATTAACAACTAACAAAAACTATAGATTCAACATTAATTATAGACATGCCTTGTAACAATTTCCAACGGCGCCCCAAATTTTTGGGGCCCCGCGTTGCCTCAATACTGCAGCTAAGATTAGATTAAAGGAACTAATAATGGTAGTTGATTAGTTCGTAATGTGTTACACTTGTTAGGGCGATGAGAGGTGTTTATTAGCTGCATGTCACGGTTCATCGTGTTGAGACTAGTGCTGACCCGTGGCTTGACTTGTGTTACTGATTGGTTAAGGGGTAAAGAGTAAAAGAGAGAAAAATAGTAAAAGAGTAAATAAGATAAAGAGTAAAAGTAATAATATAATTTTTAACAAAAAATAAACCGACTTCAAACTAAAAAGCAAAAAATAAATTTGCTTCCCACAAACTTATACGCATTTTCATTTAGTATATAGAAATGATTGAATAGTTATTTTATAATTTAGAAGTCGGTCCCAAGTGTAAAGAGTCTCATAGATCGGTTAGCAGTATCAAAAATTTTCGATATCGACGACGATGTCATTCGGAGTAGATAATCTGATCTTACCCGTGTCCATAGGCGACGGTGACCGCTTACCTCACAAATTATAAAAAAAATAGTAAGAGTCAGAGAGCGACAAAGGGGAAAAATTTAACATAGTAGGTTTGAGCTTTAGTGTGGTGATGACATTAGGGATGTTCGCAGCTCCAACACATGCTGAGTGGCATCCCTTTATCAGAGTAACACTGTTTTTTCTCTACTCCTACCTGTTTTTGTTATTTGTTTACTTTAAGTGTGTTTTATATATGTGGGCGCATAGACTAATCAATTTGGTCGATAGAGTGCGCACGCGCCCACGTGTTCTGGTGGAATGTTTTAAATCCATTGATACTTTGTTAATCATTAAAAATTATAAGCTCTGATTTACTATAATGAAATTAATAAAGAACGAACTAATCGTGCGGTGAAATATTTTATTGAATTGAACGAACGTTGATCTCCTCGCCCGACTACCCACGTTATATCTTCCCACTGTACGGATAAATCTTAAGATTATATTTTTTCTTATAAATATCTATAATTTTATAACCCTCACAAACATGGTTAAGAGGATAATATCACCCCTTCTTTTAAAGGTTTAGAGAAATAAAACACAAATGAAACAGCAAAAGAAGATTTATTATTAATGTTAACTAGCACTACACACATCACTCGAATGGCGCTGGACGGTGTTTCTTAAATTATTTTAATGATAGCTAATGTTGAGAATCTCTGCTCATTATAATGTTCATTTCTTCGCTCGCATATATGATGCATGTACTATACATACGAAACCTTCCTTTTCAATCACTTTATATATATAAAAAGTTTCAAAATCGGTTGCTTAGTTTCAGAGATAAATAATTAAAATAAATCAACATTTCAGGACACAGCGCCATCTAGCCCACGCCTTAGTGTGAACTCGTGTTATGGGAACTAGATAACGGATTAAATTACTTATATGTACATACTTTTCTGTTGTAAATACATACATACAATACATAGCAACACCCAGACCCCAGAAAAATACAAATGTAAATTACGTATATATTTTTCCGGTGTGAGATAGAACCCACGACCCTTCGCGCAGAACTTTGTTTAATGCTAAGTGGTGTTTACAAAGTTTACATTTAGACTTTTGATTAAACGACTAATTACATAATTGATTACTGGGCTAATGAGTCTTAACATCTTATGACTCAGAGTGGGGAGGCGTTTCTCTTACCATCAGGAGGGCGTCCAGCTCGACTCACCACTTCATGGAATAATAATAATTAGATTTCAATTTCGTCCACTTGTTTACGTTTTAGATTTGGTAAGTAGTGCAGTAATATATTCGGTATTTACATATTATAATTATGGCTTGCCATTAAACAATAAAAATTAAAAATGCATTCAATACATTTTAAATAAATAAATTATTTAATAAAGTAATTATTTAACCTCAAATTTATTTTGATAAAACAACCTTTAGGACTCCAGTTAATCATATATAATATTTCAGGTCCTAGGTAAGAGGGCATTCGACTGTCGACAGCCGCAGTGTGCGGACGTGCCTCAATAGGGATATACATGTCGGTACTAGGTATATTTAGTATTGCTTATTAGAGTAGCGTGCATTTTACAAGTATATAATTACAATACTCAATATGCGCTAAGCACTAATAATTAATTTAAGAAACACCGTCTCATACCATAACACATATACAAGACTTTGGTCCTCCGTGCTTGGACCAATTTAAGAGTCTACTTACGTTAAAGTCAGACCGAGAATAATTAATTACATTATAAATATAATTAGAGTATTATAATCTAAGCATTGAATTGAAAGTCTAGGTCGTAACTGCGAAATCTAGATATTATGGTTTGAAGATTTGTATTACGTATGATAACAATAAGGTCTTTGACAATGATATTATAAAATAATAGATATGTTATACCCGTACAAATCAACACAAAATAGTGTTCCGCACAGCAGTGGTAGCACACATACATACAAGACAACAAGAGAAAAAAAGATAGTTAGTTGTGTCAGTTGCGCGTGAACGCACCGGCAAGTAATCATCGAAAGGTAAGACGTCCTAATTAGGATGTTTTTGCGTCTTCAAAATTTTGCGCGTATAACATATCTATTTAATATAATATCATTGGGTATTTGACATATATAAGAGAAATAAAATACAATTAAGCATATAATATCTATAAAAACTACTTGATAGTATTTTAAAGTATAATTAAACTGAAAATATAAAGCCACAGATGATGTATTAATTGCAAGCATTCAAATTAAAACTGTCAGCTGTCAATAAATGAATTTGACGTTTGGGGTGACATCCCAAATGATATGACGTGTTCTTTAGAAGAAGCTGCCATGTCAGATGTTTTGGTCACTAGTCCAGTAGCTTTTAATATCTTAAACATATTTTTAACAATAAAAACGACATACGTTTTATAAAAGTAATCACAGTCTAGATACAATTGTAAACAATACAGGTATATATTGCCATTTTTTAAACTTAATGACTGCTCGCTAATCAACGTATTACTCTCCGAAGGGTTACAATCTATCGAAAAGTATTCGTGAAATTGTAAACTGACAAATATATTAATAAGAATTCTTCAATAATATTTTTAAATTCAAAACAATTATTGTTTGTTGTTGCTAAAAGGGAGATTATCGAACTAGTAACATTTCAAAGAATATTTAGGTATATTTAATATGTATTTATAAAATATATAATACGTGTAAGACGTGTCTTAACGCAAATTAAAATGAATTTTATTTATTATTTTATAAATGAATTTAATACTGTAATTATTTATTATGTTAAAAATATATTAACAAGAAAATAGTATAATATATTTCTTTACAAAAACTAACCTAAATAATTCTGTAGATGTTTAAAATTCTGTTATTAACTTATTTATACATAAATGAAATGTTATACAATTTAAAAATAATTATTAATTAATTAAAAACTATTTTGAGGTTATTTTTGGATATGTGTGTGTTTGTCTGCATGCATGGAACCCGATTTCTATGTGATACAATTTTAATTATTATCCATAATGTTATTTAAATTATTTTTCTAGAAAGTTCGGTAAGAGAGAAAGGTTTTGTAACACTTCAGACTTAAAACTACTAAAAACTATTTTTTTTGTAATAAGTAATCGATAAAATAATCTACTAGGTTTGCAAGAATTGACAAAAAGATAAAGTTAGGTATTTTTTGATATGGCAATATTGTACTTTTAACATTTTCATAAAGATTTTTTGACACTAGCAATTAATAGTTTTCTTTACTTTATTTTAACGATTACTTTTTACTTCAAACGTTTAATTGTTATTTTTATTGCTTAAAGTTACAAGGAAGAAATGTGAATAGATTGTTTCTTAAATATTTAAGTTTTATCTCTATATCATAAGAGTCGAAAGTTAATATTAAAATAGTAACATTAATTATCGTAAATAAATATTTTATTATAGATTTAAAGCCTCATAATTGGTTAAATTTTTTTAAAGATTCATCTTGGCCGAGAAGATTATTGTTTTTTTGTTTTTAAACAAATAATTTAATTCCAAATAGTATTTTTATTTTTTGAATAATATATTTAATTTAATTCATAATGAATGACATTTTATTAAATGAATTTAAATTTATAATATCCGAATGATTTTTGTATTTATACGAAAAGGTCTTAGCATTCTTTTTAATTGTAATTATTACTTTAAGTTGAAATATTAAAGTTTTGTTTCAATTGGCCACTTTTGGGACATTTAGTTTAATTATAAGTTAAACTATTATTTGGAGGTGACTTTAAAATTTCGTAATATACATTCTCACTAATAATCTATACTAATATTATAAAGAAGTAAAGTTTGTGTGTTTGTTAAATTGTAAGGGGTAATAAGGGGTCATAAAATCGGTTCAGTAGATTTACTGAACCGATTTAAAAAATTCTTTCACCAATAGAAAGCCACATCATTGCTGAGTTTCATAGGCTATATAAAAAAGCGAAAAGGATCATTAACATTATGCCCCGTTGGCCACTTCGTTAAGAGGGCACGGGTCAGCTTGTATATTATATATAAAAATCGCAAAATGTAAGTAAGCGCATAACTCTACAACAACTGAACCGATTTACATAATTCTTTGTTTAGAATATTCCTGGAAGTGCGAGGATGGTTCTTATGCGAAATAATTGTAGGTGTAAGGTATAAGGTTTCGGGCTGGATCGGTGCAGCGCGAGCGACGTCGCGTTACCAGCTAGTAAATTACAAAATAGTGTTTCGATTTTTGTTGCTCTTTCACGTAAAAAATATTGTATAGATTTGGTTTGCCGTGCGGGTAGATTGGATCATTAGACGATGGATTAACATGGGGTACATTATATCCCGGTGTTGACACGAGTATTAGATAAAGAAAAAATGGGCTGCCAAAATCATTCTCGAAATTTCAAAGTCACCTATAATTTAAATTTAAATACAAAATTTATTAAATTAGTCATCCGAATAATTCAAATTAATTATGAATTATTTTTTAATTAAATTTTATTAATAATAGCATTAAGTTGGACCGAGGTGAAAAGGCATAAAGGTGATGAAGATTTTATTTTAAAGAATTTTACGTGTAAATAATATTTCTTTAAGAATAATATATTATAATTTATATCTATAATAGCTACAAAAAATGAGCAGGTTGACTAAAGGGGGTTAATTTGAGCAGTTTGAGAACCTTTAAATATTTTCTTTTGTCGTGAAAACAAACGTCTTTAAAATTGCGCCCAAACATACGGGTACCAGTTTTAAAAACTGAACCGTTAAGAACAAGTCTATATCATCGCACCTTAATAATTAAAAAACTATTAGTTTTAGAAACGAGAATGTGGTGTGAATATTTCAATTATATAGTCAGCTCGCTGTTTAAAAGTCAATCTTGTTACCCGACTACGGCAAAGCCAAAGGAGGGTTATGATTTTGACAGGCTATGTATGTATGTATGTATGTATGTATGTATGTATGTTCATCTGTTCCCTCGTAACTTCTAAACCACTAATCAGAAT
>DWAJ01000557.1:0-31116 GCA_018238005.1 Eurema mandarina
GATACCTAAAATAAAAAGGTGTTTATTAAAAGATCCATGTCCTGTGATGGCAGCTGTAGCTGTGCGTAGTTGCCGTTTGGATAGTTGTCTTAGCCGCCTGGTCATCCTGTTTTCAAGCTCAGGCATTTGGCATAACTTAACATTGATGTTTATGGTTATTAAGCATTATCTGTGACGATTAATATTGACACACTAATTAATCAAACACACTATAATAACCGTGTAATTTTATATTCTCTAAGGTATATTAGTAATGAGACTTTATTAAATTGATTAAGTGCTACGTAGGACCACACAAACATACATACATAAATACACCCCCAAAGTAATTGCCATTCCTTTAACTATGTCAGAGCTAGTAGAAAAAGTTACTATCGTATTATAAAAAGTAAGTGTTTTAATAAATGTAATGTAATTTAAAGTTTGAGCTAACTAGATATAAAAAAAACAAATTTTATTATGTAAAATTATATTCACTTTACGGACTCTTGCTCAAAGCTCGTTATTAAAGTTTCCCTTGATAATTTAGATCCGGCTCAAAGGACCAAAATGTACATTGGTGTCGATCCCACAACTTTTTTGACACAAAATGTCACACTGTGTTACCATAGTATCGAGTGGTTGTCAATGTCAAACATATCATAATATAAACCTCTACTAGCGGTTCGGAAGGCAGTTTCTACAGAAAAGAACAGACAAGAAATTCAGATAGATTAGAATACACAACAAACTCGACTTTTTTTTTTACATGAAAAGGATCATCGTCCTGCGAGCGTTAAGAAATATTCCAAGGGGTTTTTTTTTAATATTCATACATTAATATAGTCCTATTATTATTGCGTGAAAGAAATCACTTTAGGTGACGCGAATTATAATTACCACAAAAAAAAACAATTTTTTTTTAAATTATTTAATTACTAAGACTTAAGACTACACAAATAGTTAGCGCGATGCTAAGATCACTCTGAATACATCATACAATTGAAAACTTATATCTAAAACTAATACTCCTTATGTTCCCACGGGTGACGAGTGCAGCGTCGGCGAATGCCATCACGTCCGCCTGTAGGGTTGTCACATAAATTTATTTTTAAAATTTCGCGTAAATTTGATTTTTTTATCTAATGTAATGTTATGTAGATTCTTCTGTGTAAAAAGGGTAAATAAATAAAATATTATTATTACAGGTGATAGAATTGCGGTCGAGTGACGCCGCGGCTCGCAATAATACTACGGAGTTTCTTCTCAGTGTGAACTACACAGTGGTGGCCACTTTCCCCGATGCCATCATGTATGCCCGGAGCGACTCACTTAAACACACATAGACTATCAAGTACTAGAACCCGTTGAAGACGATTTCGCTCAGCAAAAACGCGTATTAAGCGGGAAAGGGATAATAAAACGTATACATTATTATGTATTATGTTCTAATTTTGGTGTGTATGGGTATTAAATTATACATTTTTAAATTAAAATTTCAACATAAATCAACTTTTGCAATTGTCTTTGATCTGAAGAAGCTACGTAGCGTCTTAAATCATTAATTAACAGCTGATGATGCCTGCGTTTGACAAATTGTTAGTATTTCAGTTTTACATTTAATGTGATAATATTTTACGAGAAATGTCTGAAGTTGCAGGGACTGGCCTAAAGTGGCGTATTATTGCAGAAATCGTAATAAGCGTGATCGTCTTAAACGGGTTCTACGGAATATTTTACACAATACAATAATTATTTGTATTGCATTTGCAGATTTTAACTTCCTTTGCCGCTTAAAGAAATTTTAATATGCAAATTTTTGGTACATGTTAATCTTAAATATGATGATTCTTGATTCACAAACGAAAGAGTCATTCGATATTTTTCAAGATAATACATATTATATGACATTTAAGCAAATATTTAATTTCAATTTTGATATGAATGAATATGTTTTTAATAACTGGTAACCCATAAATATGTTTGAATTTTTTTAAACTATTGAATTTTAAACTGAACCATTATAGGTCGCAAAATGATAAACATGTTAATAATGTCCGTTTGCAAGAACTGTTGTGTATGACGTGCCTTCAATGTTACTATATGTTATTAAGAATAACAAGATTTTTGATAAATTATAATTGTACGATATATGTTCTATATAAAATATTTTTTCTCTAAAATGTTACTATTATGAAACAGTAGAATTTCTTTACTATCAAATGAGTTGGAATCAAAGTTCATTCAAGTTGAAGACCTTGGAATTTTTATTGGAATTATCTTGGGTCTTAAATTCGACTAAGTACTTGATGTTTTACTGTGTCATAATATTTTCAAAACATATTAAACTGAATCTCCATAATTGTAGGGTGCAAAAGACTTAAGTCCGAAATTTTAATCAGTAGTATTCCCCATGATCGGAGCTTCGTGAACATGACTTGATCATGAAGCAGATTTTTAAAAAAATATTCTAAATTTAATTTCTATCTCCCGACCAGCAATGCCTATTCAGTTGGTTGCGGTTCATTTAAAATACATAACTGTATGTTTGAAATTTATTGTCTCATTTCTTAATAAATAAAATACTGCAGTAGAGTGTTATGTAGTACACAAAAATAGAAAAAAATGATAAAATTGATCCATATTTTTAAAGTTATTTGTATTCTAAATCGTTATGTGAATGCACACTCAATTTTTGGAAATAAGTCTTTTACACCGGTATGTATCTCTGATTTACAATTGTAATTTAGACTAAGAATATAATACACCGCTTAAATGACGTATATCGAAATTCATTAGATAATTCGAATATTCTCGTAGCTTTTACACGTAATCACAAAATATCACATAACGACATTTAGTTAATAGTTCATTGTGATATAAAGTTAACAAACAAAATATTACACGTAGATAGAAAATATAATAAATTGAAATCACCTTTACAATAATTTAATAATCGCACTAAACATGACAGTTCCTCTACACATAGAGTATTTTTGCTAAAATAGTCCATAGATAACTAATAATTTGAAAGTATTTTTAATGGCGTCCATTTTGAAGTAGACATTCGAATGATTAGTTAAATAATAAATATAGACTCAGATATTTTTAATTTTTGGTGTCTGTCCGTATTAAATGTAATAAAAATCTCACTATTGAAATTGTAGGGAAAATATTTTTGATTTTAATGTTGATATTTTAGTAGTCGCTATGATTTGCAGTCATTCCAAATTTTAAATTATCTTTTTGGTAAACTACAAGACTGAATATCGAATATTTTTATGATTGGCTGCTATTTTTTAATTTGAACAATTTAATGATTAAATTAATTTATATTGTCGTCTCGTTTCCAGTATTAAGTATGTTAAGTGATAATTTTAATGAATTTTAATTTTTAATTAATTTTGTCGATTTGTGTGCGATTTAACCGAAAGTATGGAGAGAAAAAGAGTTTTGTTTTTGAAATCCATAAATCTTTTTCAAGAACTGTAATGAGAAAAAAAATGGTAAAAAATATTTGAGACCGTTAAAGTCCCAGTCATATTTCCAGGTTTAATCGCACACGCATCGACTATTCGTTTGTAATGGAAGCTATTAATTAAGAGTTAATTTAGTGTAATTCGCTCAATTTCCACAATAAAATGGCATTAATTGAATTTCTTGTTTTATTTCTGTTTCTATACAATGCTTTCGTGCACAGTATTCCATATAGTTTAGAATTGCACAAATTCATATATACCTATATAGATTCTCAGCTTACTTTACTTGAATTAGAATTACTTGAACTGGAATTAGTTTCGACTTTGAGAGTTTTTATAAACCTATCAACGAATTATGTTCGATCGCTTATTTCTACCAACAATCCAAGTTTTCGGAATTATAAATAAGAACCGAAAAATACTTGTAGGCTTAGAACTTGCGAAGGCTATAATTAATATATGAAAACTAGCCAAGACAGACCTTAGGCTACATACTATCTTATAAGAAGATATGTATAAGTTTTAGGACTGACCATTGAACTTGGCACATTTAGATCTCACTTTTTTTGTCGTTGAAGTCAACAACCAAGGCATTTATCATAATGTTGAACTTGGCTCTCATTTCACATTTATTCTTTTGATTGGATATCATAACTTTTTGTAGATGAGTACATATCCATACCCCGATATAGGCCTGATTATATTATGTTAAGGTAATCCATCCATAAAGACCAGATTGCAAGCCCATTGTACACGGCGTATCTTAAACTCGCCGTCGACGCGCGTTTCAGGAACTTTTTATTTTGGGATTTGAAAGACAAACTTTAGTATAGCAGCTCAATGTTAACATAACCTAAGTTGTCATTAAATCTTGACTGCATTTTGTTCTTTAGCTGTGTCCATTTCTACGTTATAATTATTGAAGAAAATTATGAAACAATAGATTTTTTGGAAACGTTATTTACGTGAATTTACGCTTGTGAGGCCTATTTAAATTAACGTTTGTGAGGCCTATTTTAATTTATGTTTGTGAGGCCTATTTGAATTTACGTTATTTTTTAAACTTACGTTTCAAGGCCTATTTAATTATACATTTGTGAGGCCTATTTAAATTTACGTTTGTAAGGCCTACTTAAATTTATGTTTGTAAAGTCTATAATGTGTATTGTGTTACTGGTATTTTTTCACTCGTAAATGGGTCTATTCAATAGATTCGCTTTCTTTTACATTTTTTTCTCCACCGAGGCCATTATGCAACTGAAGAAGAAGAGTCTCTAATCAAAACGCAAAAGTTACGTGCGTCTACTGCGCGTATACGCGTTGTATCCTTGCAGTCAGTCAGATAGCAGTAGAGGCGCGTTTCACGTGCTTCGGTTACTAGGTTGCGTTTGTAGCTCCTCTATGCGCGTCATCTGCGTATCGTCGACGCGTTTAAAATACGCCGTGTACTATGGGCCTCATGAGTTCTGATTACTTACTGATTCTTACATCTATAGTTAGGTACAGGGACTAATTAGGTATTTATGTTAAGCGTTTATAATAGAATCTAATTATTAAAAAATTGCCAGTTTTTTATATATTCCTTAGTATTCATCTAATTACCTATTCCGATACAAAATTTTAACTCTCTAGGTCATCTGGAACAGGATTAGAGTTTTGATCTAGGTATAGGTCAGTCAGTCAATCAATGATATAAATGAGAATTTTTGGACATTAATATCTGAATAACCGTTTGAGATAAGCTTATGAAATTTAGAACAATTATATATCTCGCAAATCTCAATATACGTTTATGTGCTATTGTGCTATTTAGCTCCAAATGGTTCATGCGGTTCTGTTTCTTGAACTTGGCTTGACACGTTTCCGCGTGTCTAGATTTGAGACAGTTAAATTTAACAGAGAGCGATGCGTTGTTATAGTTGAAACAGTCAACGTTATGCAATATGCCGCATAATGAGTTCTAGTGCTATCTATAATTGGAAAATTAGGATTGTACTTGAAATGTATGCGCTTGATATAAGAATGAATGTGGAGAATACCTTATTTTGTTTATTAAACTGCAGCTGGATCTAACATTTATGAAAGCTTCGGGTATTTTGAAATTGCTAAGTTCCGGCAATTCGTGTATGAGGTGATAGGTTGTGATAAGTTTGATATTATGTATATGTCTCAAGTATTGAAACAATAATTAAAGGTAATATTTTTCTCAATATTAACAATATTCATAATAGACTTTTATCGATAGTATAGTTTGAGGGTAGTTTAAAAGGCACTGCCATGTGTTCTTAATGAATTATAGGCGTGCTGAGCCTTAAAGGGGTTGTCAATAAAACACAAATATACAATTAATATTTTATTATCAATACAAACTCCAAGAGCAGTCCCGGCTCGCGCGCTCCCGCACGAGCCGCTCAATGTAAAATGTCGCTACAAAATTACGTTACGTTGTGCGACGCGACCCAACGACACAAAATCGCAAATAAACTATCAATGAAATAACTTAAAATAAAATTTTAAATTATTGCTTTCAAATCTCCTAGTAATGGAAGAACATAATAGTGTTATATACACAGGTGGGTCCACGAATTACTTATCAATTACGACACTGTGAAAAAAACAATATTTACTTACATTAGGACAATTTCTACATTCGTAGTAAAATATTTTACTAAATTGTAGGGTTTAGACAAATGATTATTAATTGCAATTTTAATACATTGCTACTCTAAAATAACTGAAGTTTTAACGCGCTTATTCTAACAAAATATATTACGATATATCATTTAAATATTGGGAACAAAAACGCTGTAGAGTTCTGCACAGCATTTTTATTCTCAATCAATCTTTACATTTAAATGTTCAATTATACTTTTACATACGTTAGAGGTAAACCCACCGTTCTAATATACATTAATTTAACATTGGCATATTAAATTCATAATTTTACATCACTTTAACGCATAGTGCATACCATTCATTAAAATTAAATAAAAGAAATCTTTTACTTATATATTTTTTTAATTTTCAATTCTGACAACTATTGACATTTAAAATACCGCCATAACGTCGTGATTTTTTTAAAGAAAATTATCGAACGAAAACCTACTTTTATTATAGTTACAATAAAATATGCACCAAAAAGCACTCTAAAAAGAGATGATTAAGTTTATGTTTCTCTTTGAGTGTTATTTACTTTCTTGAGCTCTTTATGTTAATATCATAAGAAAATAAAATAAGTAAACTAATGTTATAGGTGCTGTGTGGTGAGTGGTGACACTCATACATTTCCGAATTAAATAATTATTTTTAGGTAAAAATGTCCGTAAACTATTATTCAGACAGAGGTTATCAAGCATGTCACCTAGTTTTCAAATTACAGAGCATAGTGCGACTCAGGAGTGCACATTGCCGAGTTATACTGAAACTAATTGTAACATGAACTTTGAGTGTTCGATGTGAAGCATTTATGCTGCATAATGCCTTTTAGTGCTATAATTGGAAAACTAGGTGGATCTAGTTCTGGGCTAGATATATGCCAAGAATATTTTCCCGTGATCACAACCAGGATTCGGTTGTACCGTTGTTAATAATAAATGTAAAATAAAGCTGCCGAGATGTGTAAATAGTGCAAAAACAACCACACGTTAAACAAGACGCTTTGCGTATGTGAACCAAAAATTATATAATTAAGTACGATATAATAATTTTCTTCTCTTATGAAAGAGATTATTTCCGTGTTAAGTGTTAAAAAAAACTGTAAAAATATTCCCATTTTGGCTGCGTTCCAACGGTTGAGCTTTCAAGTCTCACGATGTAAAATTGTTAATTTTTTTTTATATTTAAAAAAAAAATATCAGTCACTATATTTTACTCTTAACAGTTTGATGTTATTATAATTTCAAAGGTCAAGTAGTACATGATATATGTTTAAAAGCTATCCTAGCAAATTGTATGCGTTATAAAATTGTTATTGTTACTGCTACATATTTTCTAATTTATTAATTCTCCTGTATTCGATTTTTTTTCTTTTTAAAATTTTTAAATTCTTTTTAGAAATGGCGCCAATGAAATTATTGACAACGTTATTGATGTTAGTTTTTTTTTATTCCGGTATGGCAATTTCTTTTTATAATTAGATATTATCTGTGCCGATTTAAGTTTCACAACATTTTAATGACGTATTTTTACTTTTTTAAGGAATGCCATAAATTAAGGAATTAGTTATTTTACGAATAAATAAGCTACATTTATACGTCTTATCGTTTAATTAACACGAATACATAACACTTAGGGCTACGGTCACGAGGGATGGTACAAAAATATTATATACACGATAACAACAACGCTACGATCAACTATTTCACTACGAGTGATCAAAAAAAAATATTTTATGTTCAATGCAAATTGTATGCGTTTATTATCTTGTTAAAAGGTGTTATGCGAGCACTTACAAATTTTTTGATAAAACATTTCATTATAATTACTATCTAAATTTAATAAAAAATAAAGAAAGAATTCCAACCTGTTTTTTCTAGTATACTAAGAGTTTTTTGTAACATTTATTATTATTATGTTACAAATTAAAAATCAAGAAATAAAATTTAATATTCTTTCATTTTCAGTTATGGCAACTGGTAAAAACGCAACTTTTCAACTTCTATTTTGCTTCATAAAAAAAACTAATTTTTTTTACTATTCTAAAATTTTGAGATCGAATTAAAACAATCTCATACATATTTGTGATGAAAAAATTAAATACCGTAGGAATGTATCGTTGAGCGAAGTCCTTTATTGCTGAAATATTATAATGGAAGGAAAAATAATACTTTTATTTCGAAAAATGCTAATATGTATATTTCACTAATTTAGCGATGCATCATTATAATGACGATATTTCTAAACTGATTATTTTTTTATCAATACTAATATAGTAAATTCAAATACCTATCTGTCTGTACATAAGATTGTTATATTAAGTTGACTTTAGTAAAATGGTAGTGAAATTCTATTCAAAATAAACACATTCAAAATCACTATTTTAGTATAGATAGAAAAATAACATATTTTGCGAAAACTGCATTCAATAAGCAGTTGCATTTTCAAAATATTTCACGAATTATTTATTATCGTATTTTTCTTCAAAATACGTTTTTTGCAACAGTGAAATATTTAATATCATGTGATATACTATGATATGCCTTCTCTACTAATATCGAAATCGTATAAAATTGGAACCCACTTTTTAACCGACTCCAAAAAAGAACTATTTATGCATGCATAATAAATATGTTAAACATATACAAATACTTTTCAAATCGACATATACTTCGATTTGAGACGTCCTTAAAATTGATTGGAGTTTCAGTTGAGCACGTGTCGCTATTATTCTTGAAATTAAGGTGGAATTAAAATTATTTTAATATAAAGTTTTAGTGTCAGTTTGTACGTATAGGTAAAGATTTTGAAGTCGGTTTTTCTAACGAATTCTCAAGCAATGAATGTTATACTATTTTTTATATTTACAAGTTTCTTTAAGTGTTTTTTTTTTTGTTTTATGAAAACAAATGTTTCTAACAACAGTAATACAAAATGCTGTTATGTCGTTTATTTCGTTTATATATGTACATTAAAGATGCATTTAAAGGATGATTTTATTTTGAAATCTTTCAAACTACGCTTCATTTTAATTCTTGTTGGAATAATTCCGTTAATCTGTCGTTCGATACCTTCGAAACGCAATAACAATCATTGCTCAAAAATCACCCGCTTTGGCAAACATCTGCCAATAACCAATATCATTGCAGAAAGTTCTGATTGGTCGGCCTCATCATGTTATTGGGGAAATTATTATTGGGCCACGACATTTGCGCGCCTGGCATGTTCATCGGCATGCCCATGTTGGTCATTGGCATGTTGGTGCCCATTGGCATGTTGGTCATCGGCATGTTCGCGTTAACCATCGATATGTTGGCGTTCGCGAGCATGTTTGCGTTAGTGTTGGCCAAGTTGGGCGTTGTTGGCCCAATGTTGGTCAAGGGTTTGTGTGCTGGGGAGTTTGGGCTGGATTTGAGCTGGTTAATGCTGGGCGCGGGGCCAGCTTTGGGTGATCTGGGAGCTAACAGGTTGTCGACGTCGATGTTGATGGCGCCGCTGGTGTCGGCCCAGGTGGCGCCGAGCTTGGTGGTTGGCTTGGCGTTGGGCGCTGGCTGCTGTTGGCCGTTGGGCGCTATCGGCTGCAGGAAGTCCACTACTGGAGTTGGCTGTAAACCTGGATGAGATAATTTGATTTTCAGAAATGGCCCCTTAAATATTAAGATTAAAAAGTAAGTTACTGCATCTCAGTCTTATAGTATCAAAATCTGTTTGTGAGTGTGTTTGTTTGTTTTTTCTTCACGTCCAAACGGCTTTAGCGATTTTAATAAAATTTGGATAAACTTGGCTATCGTTTTGCTGCGGGAAAATAGACAATTTATTTTCCCCAACAAATCGCGGGTAACACAACGAGACACATCTAGTATAATAATTTGGACAAAATTGCAATCCAACATTTTATGGGTTAAAATTGTAATTTGAATTCACATTCCAAATTTTCAGAAGCTTTTTTTACTCTAAGTTTAGAACATATTATGTATCTATAAAATATGAAAGGGTACATATGGGTATGTACAGTGTATGTGTATAACACAATGTAATAAAAAAAGGAAGGCTAAATTCAAACTTTTATTACCATATTATGACCGGTGGGAAAAATTTTTAAGTTTGAAATTGAATTTACAGTGAAACCCTACCTATACATTTATAACATTTAAAAAACTATATTACTAAAAATGCTATTCGAACGGGCCTGTAAGACAATTATGTTAAAAATATTCTGTTTCCTTATATGCTTTTTACACATAATTATAGAATGAAGTATTTATTTATGTATTTTAAAATGGAAATTTAATAATTTTTAAGGCGAGGCGAGAAATATATTTTCTTATCATGCCAATGAATGAAATTAAGTCAGTCTTTTAGTAAGTGACTATACAAATAAACATAACAGCAATCGTTTTTTCAAACATTTTCAAAATGTTACTATTTTGTGCACAGTCATTGCTCTTACGCATTTTAAAATTACGTAGCTAAAACTTAAAATTAGATTATTTAGACGTTTAAGGGCTACTCAGACAAGCTATTCTCAATCATATGCAGCACTTGACCGGCGAAAACCGCCGCTTCCGTTTTAGCCCCACTCATTTTGAGCGACAGATCTATGTTGTTGAGATAGTCCATGAGCCAGGCGCACATCTCCGACATCATTGTCGCGAATTCGTCTTTGATTATACTTGACGGTAGCGCCATCACTATGGACGCTATTATTGATATTATACACATTTGAATTTTCGGTTCCGGTGAAAACCTCATATATAAAACCATTGGTATCACTTCTTTGCAATAGCTGGCGCATTTGGGACAATTTTTCGAGGCTAGAATTATATTCCCGACCACAGACAAGTATTTGAGGAGGAGGATATTGTCTATGTCCTGTTTCGTGTTGTGATGGCTGAGCGTCAGCTGTCTATGCCCGAACCCGCCTATAAGAGGATAGAAGAAGAAGTCTGCTACAGCTGCGAATTCGTTTCTCTTTGCGTTTGTAAATGGATGCGGTCTGATAGAATGGTAGTATCTCGTTTTATTAATGAGCCGGCGTCGAATTATTTCTTCGGGAAGCAAATCCTCTTCAGTGTGCTTAATTTCGGGTTTAATTTCCTTGGGTTTATCTTCAGACGGTCTTATATCGGCGATGCGATTAGCCGCTTCCGATAGAACATCGAGCATAAAGATTTTTGTAGCTATGGAGTATCGTCCTATGTCTGTGTGTATTTCTTTGCACAAATGCGGTGCACAGTCTCTGGGATGTGCACAGACTATCTCCACGGCTGTGCTGAATCTGATATTGTTAAAGTTTTCTACGTGAAACTTTTGTTCTAGATGCACGAAAAGATCCAACAGTTCTATCGCTAGCACTTTATGTTCATTCTTCATCTGTTCGCGGACTAACTCTTCCGAAGTTTGTAACGCTATTTCGAACAATTCCAAATCATTCGCATCTCTCAGCATTTCTAAGAGATCTCTTAGATAGTGCGGTCTTTTTCTCGCATTCGCTGATACGTCATTACTCATATCGTAGGGCTGTAGATCATCGTCCGAATCTAAATCCTCATCTTTACCGGTTTTTCCGAGTTCATCGAGTTTAACCGATATTATCGTTTTTACGATCGCTTTAGTCTGCTCCGGACTTTTGACTGCGCACGTCAAAATCGTATTATGTACCGGTCTATCTACATCGTCAACTTTGTACGCTATCACGTCTAATATTTTATTTAAATTTGCTGGCTTAATATCGTTAGCCGGTTTAACGTGGTCTTTATCGAGAAGACATCTCGTAGTTATGTCTGAAAGCATTTTGTATATTTCAATACAATCGTTACCCATTTCGTTGTAATCAAATTTCAAGCTTTGTACCGCCGCTTTTTCTGAATCATCGATTTCTAGAAGCATCTTGAATATCAATTCTATAGTAGCCATTCCTATGCACCTAAATTCTTGCGTTATCACATCCAAATGTTTAGACATTCCTCTAAATAAAATCTTTTTTAACTGCATTAAATCCCAATTGTCTCTGCTCTGCTTCCACAACATTACTCTATACTTTATGGCCAATAACAATAGAGTAGAGGTATACATATGTTGGTTTATATCGGCTATATTTTTAGTCTTAACATCCGACCAGACTTTGCACAAACTTATTATGAGTTCTGTTAAAATATTTTTCGACTGTTTACTCGTAGATATGAAGTATAGCACATTCTCTTGCAAGATCGTTTCTTTGTAATTATCTGGATGGTGGTTGAAAGGAATTTTGTAGGTCAGAATTTCTTCCCAATCTTTGTTAGTATCGAGTATATCTCCTAGCAAATCTTTTATGGGTTGATTTTTCTCTTTATAGTAAATAGGACATTTTTTTAGTAAAGGTATAGAGAATTTATCGATCGCCTGTCTATTCAGATGAAGGGATAATGTCTGAATAAGCTTTTTTATAACGAATCTACTTGGATTATTATTATCGGTCGCCCAAGCGATTATGACTTGAATAAAATGGGAAAACGCTTCAGTATTATTGTAATAATTAATATATTTGGATACGAAATGCGCTAAGCGTTCAACAACGTATGTGATCGATTGACGAAAGCTACTTTCGACCATAAAGTCGATGCATCTAACGATTTGAAACACGGCTATGTATGAAAAATTTTCATGGGAAAACTCTTTGGGGGTTTTTATTTCCAATCTGTTAGCTACCCTCTCCGGCAATGTCATATAAAATTGAACAAAATTCTCCCATTCGGTTTGAATTTTGTACCTATCTCTCGTTTCATCTACAATCAGACAAACATCTACTATCGCCGTGAAAACCGCATCGCTTTTAGCGAACTTCTGCAGTATATAACCGATCGCTTCTAACGTTGAGAAAAGTTTTTCTTCTTTAAGATACCCGCATAGAATTGCCAAAACTTCATGGCTTAGAGAGAAACTGTCTTCTATGGTAAATAACCAGGTCAATTCTTGCTTAAAGTTTGGCCATTGGGGCAGCAAGTGGGTTATACACGTGGTCAATAGTTGAGCATATCTGTCTATTTGTTGATCATTGAGAAATTTTTCCTTGTTGATCAACTTGTGCGGAGTTGTTGGCCCAGGGAGGACGTCAGATAAATCCCGAAGGAGAGATCTTATTTTGTTTGCTTCTTTTTCAGTTTTAATCCCGTTGTTATTTTGTAGCAACAGGTTGAGAGTTCTCAGTGGGTCGGGTCTCGTATCGTCTGCAAATAAAAAATTCCTGACTGTGCCCAAATGTAACTGTATCAACATCCAATACTTAAACATAACAATATTAATATTTGTAGAATATTAAGCTAGCTATGTAGCTAGGATATGAGAAATCTTTTTTTCACGTTTCACTTAGTTAAAGTCGCTCTCAGATACAATATACATATTTCATTTTTATCTAAAACGTAAACTCCATGCCTTAACTATTTAAAGTTGACGAATCTTTTATTTTATATGTAAAAAACATATATGTCTCAATGTAACCATCAATTTCTAATTGTAAAACAAAAATAAACATTTTAATGATATGTTCCCTTTATGCTATAAATATACATAGGGTATACCCTTTCTAACAGAAAAATGCCCTGATAGATTGTAATATAGCCGTGTTCCGAATTAAACGTTAATATAATTAATATAAAGAAAACGTCGACGCAACCACAAATATCAAAATCATATCATGGTAAACATATGTGAGCATTTGTAACAATCGCCTTTTAACTATTTTTAACCGACTTAAAAATACATTTAAATAAACTGAAAGTAAGACTATATTCTTATTAAAGTGTTTTTTTTGGCGGCAAAAATTTACCTTTGCAACTTTGTTGTATTTTTGTTTGTGCGTATTTTTATTATGAAATTGTGTGATTTATTTGTTTCCTTATTCTGGCCATACACGATTATATTATAATAATCGTAATATATATAAATTACGTGTCACGTTGTGCGAAGCTGGGGAAAATCCCTAGTATATTATAAAAAGTTACTTAATTTTTTTTTGCATTATTACACTGACAATAAACGCTCTACTCATGAATTTAACATCTAGCAACACTAACAAAACACTTTACCTTGCATCGGCAACTGCGCAAGGCTGACTCCAGCCATAGATCCAGTGAGGGAATCCAGATCGAACGCGTTGTTCATCGGTCGCGCCGGCTCAGTGGTTAGATCGCCGAGCAGGTCCAGGTTCGATGCCGGTGCTGATGACGGAGGAGGTACGGTTGGAGTTGAGAGTATGTCTGGAATTATATATTTTTTAGGGTTAGATTGATATATAAATGGAATAGATGCAGCTACGCAATTAATTTGTAGTTACTGCTACTAATGCATCGTTCTGAATCGTGCTTATGATATTTGTTCGTGCCAAAGCATATATACAACTTCACGACGTCGAACCATCAGGGCCTAATGGTCAGTCAGTGCTTCGGCTCGGCTCGGTCGAGGATCCTCCTTTTAGTTCAGAGGAGGGTTATATGCTCCTTCCTATTTATAATAATTAATTAAATAATTAAGCTATGTCCCGTTATTTCAGTCGCATAAAAATCGATTCTATTACCGTCGTTTCGGGCATATACAAGGGCGGTGGTTAACGAATTAACTCAAAAAGTACTGGACCGATTTTAGTAATCCTTTTTTCATTAGAAAGCTATATTATCACTGAGTAACGTAGGCTATATTTAGTACTATATGTATCGCTAGTATATGAATAATATATAATAGTAACTAGCTGTGCCAGCGACTTCGCCCGCGTAGAAAAGTGACTTTGGGCAGCATTTTTGAAAATGCCTAACACGCGCCAACAAACGTTCAGCAAGTTCAACGTGAGTCTTTAAATTGCCATAACTTTTTTCTTTATCAACCGATTTACATGAATTAAACACTAAATCTTAAGTGAAGCTTACCACAATATATGATTAAAAACCCCATCTAAATAGGATAAGCCGTTTCTGAGATTAGCGTGCACAAACAGACAAACAGACAAAAATTTCAAAAATCATTGTTTTGGGTTCTATTGCGTTAATAAAGGTCTCCTATAATATTTTTTCTCATATATCATCAGACAGCGATTCGTTACATTTTTATTATATGTATAGATAATAGACACGCACCCTCGCTATGATTAGTGCCGGAGCTGAAGGCGGCGGCGAAGTCGGCGAACCCGTCGGCGTTGTCGGCCGGCGCGCCGAACGCGTCGGCGAACTCGCCGAATTCTTCCTTGCTCTGCGCTCTCACCTCCTCAGCTCTGTAATTATAAAATAAATAAAATAATATATAAAATAAATAAAATAATAATTATAAAATAAATAAATAAATATTTTCAGGACATTTATACACAGCGCCATCCAGTTCCAAGCTAAGCCGAAGCTTGTGTTATGGCAACTAGATAACGGAATAAATTACATATACATACTTTTCTTTTGTAAATACATACATACAATACATAGCAACACCCAGAAAAATTGTTAACTTAATGTTCGCCATGATCAACATCGCAAATTAAGGAAAATAATTTTCCTATATGTGTAAATTTTGAACGTTTACTGTTTTCGAACTTTTTACTTCTTAGTAAGAGAAATGCAAAAATTAAACTTTGATGAGGCTTAACTTTAGGCACGCCTAATTTGCTGTCGCTACATTGAGGGTGGCGCGTTATATGCTCAGAGCTATGTAAGAGGTTATCTCGGCGGCAGCGCTATCTAAATCTGTATTATCGCAACAAGACCGATAATAATTATCATTACAATCCCACCTATGTACGTGATTGCAATTCAAATACCAATTCAATAATCATCGATGCTATCTTGATATGAAAATTAACTATATTTTAAATATTTAAATTTAAAATCGAATAAAACTGTTTTGTCCTATTTACACATAGACAGTAGCTATATATTCTATTACGTAACGTACGTATATAATATATTCAAATAGGTCATAAAGTTGAAAATTGAATTATTGTATGAATTAAACCTTCAACATAAACCTTTTAGTACTAAGTCTACAAGCGTTCGGAATTCGATTAATCCAAGAGGAATCCTTAACCACTTTTCAGCGAGAATCGCTTAAACGGTCAATCCGAGTCGAGTCCTGTTTCCGAACAAAAGGCTGAAGTGACCGAGGTAACGGACCTCTTGAGAGATGATGACTAGCCCTGGTATGCTTTATCAACATCATCGGCGCACAAAAGACACTCCCATTTGTATACTTAAAATAAACTAGATGAAACTCGAGGGCGCTCGTTGGTAGTTCGGAAAATCAGTTTCTGCTCCGATTTCTATCTCCATTGTGTGGGAGTTCGTTGTGGAGTACATAAGTATAGCTGGAACGAAATGATTTTAAAGCGACGTTATTCCTTTTAACTTCTAAATTTTTAACATAGCCCCTTCTTTAAATTATTAAAACGTCTCTATAACCATGAACTTAATAAATACAATAAAAAATGTATTCCTTGGTAGGAAAATAGTTTTAGATATTAGTATAACAATCTTCAGTTACATGCCTGCCCGTAGTTAGGCTTTATAGCAAAGTTCCGGGTAGCACTGCATCGGCTATGGGCTGGCGTTACTCTTACCATCAGGAGTGCGTCCAGCTCGTCTCCTCTCTTCATATTATAAAAAAATAAAAAAAATACATCATAAATCTAAGTACAACATTTTTTCTTATTAGAAACAACTGTATTATAACTTATGCTTATAACATTATTAGGTCATACTAAGCCACCGAACATATAGAACACTCCCCAATCTTAATTATCTGTATTGAATATAGAATAATTAGAATTTAAACGATTCAGTAATCCAGTTATCTGTGCACACATGATCGTCGCGCGGCGGATATGGCGTCTCACCGGATATTGTATCGCGCCTTCATCTCCGGCCGTTCCCCTTCTAATTACAATAGTGTTGCGTGTGTCAAATATTCTGGGGTTTAAGGGTGTCATCTGCTTTTCGAATTAGATTTCTAGGTATACTTATAAGAGTTTTGCTAGAGAATTAGAAGCTGTTTGACAATAAATGTTACCTGACTACATAACACTCTTAAATTACCTACTCTTCAATGACCAATAGGATTATTGACATAAATATTTTTTCACCTTAAAAAATATTAGGTATAAGTGTCTTATGCAAACCACCATATTTAAACTATTGATTGATAAAGATCGGTAATGCTAACTCAAGACATACCTAGTATAAAACAAAGGTGGTTTCCGTCCGTCCCTTTGTATCCTCAGGTCTTTTAAATAACCAGGATTAAGGAACCAAGATTAAATAAATCAGGGTGCAACGGCAGGAACGTTCAGGGGGTTTTTAGTCGGTAGCAGCCGAGTCCGACATAACCCGTCCACCTCCCCATGGTGGGCGGGTATCCGTAATAGGATTTTCCCCCTAGAAAAAAAAGGGACAGACAGACGGCGGATAGGGAATTTGTTTTATACTATGTATTGATTATCTGAATGTGTCAAACATTTCACACTATACAACGGACAAGCAGACGTGCCGTATACTCTAAATACATACATTCCTGAATGTACGTATGATAACAACGCGGCTAGTTATTCGTGAGATAACGAATTTACAAAATATCAACGTATTTGAATTAAGTAAATGTGTGTTTTTAATTATCGGGTAAAATCTCGTGATATAAAAATTCATTCACTGAAGTAAATACGATAGGTATTATTTGGTTATATTTATTTTTTCTTCGAACCTTATAATAATTACTTACTCACGATACTTACTTATAATGTGATTTTTAAATCGTGTATGGATCTTAAAGAAGCCAGTATTAGAAATACATAAACCTCAGACAGACACATACACACACTGACACACACACACACACACACAGACACGTCAAACGTAGTAGATTCACGCGTAGGTCACGCGTAGATTTTTTATAATGAATTTATTCACTATAGTCTTAGATAAATATAATTATACATTTCACCATATATGGTCTTGACTTCACGATAAACGAATTCTAATGTTATTTTTGGAGCGAAGATTCCATGTAAATAGGGAATGCAGTAGAAGATAATAGGAAAAGAATAAATGAGAGGAATTTTGGTCAATTTTAAGTCGAACATCACATTATCCTTTTGTTTTGTTGAGGCTTTAAGATATTTCATTAATTCACCGAAAATAAGTGTGACCACTTGAAGTTTATTGAGCGTGAAATATAAAGGCTAATAAATTTTCTTAGTTGTAATAATTTTATTTTAAAAGTTTCGTAATCGTGCCTTCGTGAGCAATTCTGTTGGGAAATTTTGTAACGTTTTTACTTTTAACTTTAATTTGTAACTATAATTAACCAATAGCTATACATTGTTGCCTATTTCAATGGCTGGACGTTTATAATTTTCTTCCTAATTGTTTTGTTTATGAGATCGACTTTGTTATTTAATTATGATATTTATTTTGTTGCAGGTAAGCTATGCAGTGCAGTTTCGTAAGTTCTTTTATATTAAACAACTAACTATAGAAGTTTATAAAAATGTTAATGTATTGTAAACATAATCGTTTTATGTATCTAATTGTCAAATTATTCAATTATATTTGCGCTTGTTTATATAATAAAAAGTGCAAACGGAACTTCAAGCTTATAGCAGGGAAAGAAGTCCGTAAAAAATAATCTATGGTATCGGATATGCGATTACAACTAACTATATCTTCTTTTTGTGTATCTAATTGGCAAATTAAAAAAAATATTTTCGAAAATATAAAATAAATAGCAGGCTAAATAGCAGGAAAAAATTCCGTGACAAATATTCATTCAATCGTATCGAATGTTCGATGGGCTCGCGTCGAATACCGGTACGCTAAGCCACCGATGTCGCTAATCGAATAGGAATCGAACGCGACACTTCACCAATCGCAGAGAGATGTTAATTGTATTACCGGCTACTGTCAATAAGCCGCCTGCGTCGAGCGAACACCGCAAATTTAATACACGGCTTCAAGTTTGATGCTGCGGTATTTACGTACGTACGTATCTTTTGATTACGACGATCGTGTATGCCATACGTTTTATATTTAAATCGCAACGTAAATGTTTCAGTGGTTGAGAGGTGTGGTAATTTTATTAGAAGCTAGTGTCAATAAGCCGGCTACGTCCTGTGAATACCGCAAACGTACAGGCATAGCTTTTATTTGTAGGGCACATTTTTTGACGTTTAATCTCTGAATTATAGACACATGTAGTGGTAGCGACCGCTAATAATGCGCCGAGTTCTGAATCGCGCTTATAATATTTAGATATAGGTATAGCATATATATACAACTCCTTCATATCGAACCATTAGGAAGGAGGTAGGACTTAACGGCCGGCCAGTCTGTTGTTCGACAGGTCTAGGATCCTCCCTTTGGCTCAGGGGAATATTGGATCCCCCATTATCTATAGATATGTCTATCACAAACGTTTTCTACGTATAGTGAGAACATTAATATTCCAGCTTTCGACTGTAATAATAAGTGTATTACCAGCTCCTTTAAATAAACTGGGTCAATCGGGAATCTCCGGTAACCAATTCAAATTATATATTACACTAGTCGTAGTCTAGATTCAATGGCTGTTTGAGATCGCACTAACAGCAACTATTGACTGCATACATAACGTCAGGCGTTCTTGTACACATTTCGACAGTCGACGGCGATATTAATTGTATTACTGGCTACTGTCAATACGCCGGCTACGTCGCACGGAGACCGCAAATTTAATACCGAGACTTTAAGGTACGTGTCGGACGTTTATCGCTGGGTTCTACTCTAAATAACTATAATAGATACTTCGATATTACGTAATAGGCATTTATGCATGTATACTCCATAAACACTTCTCTTGACTCACTTTATCTAATAAAAAAAAACTGCATAAAAATCGTTTGCCTAGTAAAATTAAAGCACAGATAGGGTCTAGGATTATGTAATGATTTTTAATTCAATTACGTCGCTTGTATTTAAATAGTCTTTCGATATAATGTATTATATTACCTATATAAATACTAACCCTTTAAACCCTTTAAATACTAAATGTTAGTTGAACCGTTTACATTTGGTCTAGGGAAAACTAGGGATCCGTTGCAAGCGAATGAATTTGTCTTAAAACTTAATATGAAGAGTCACAAAATTATATAAATGTCGAATCTATTTGATTTAAATCAGTAGCTTTAACAGAAACCATATAGCACTTGAGCTATCAAGAATCATATACACACACATTATATGTATACTAAGAGATTCAAATTGAACGGTTCATTGTTCGGCGGGCGGACGCGGTGCGCGCGCGCAGCGAATAATAACGATCCAGACGGGATGGGATAGCTTGGTTATAGATATTACTATTATAGTTCTCTGATGAAAATATTAATCGTGGTTGTAGAAAGAAGATGAGGTTTTATCATGTCTAATGGTTTGTTTTGGTAAAAATATATTTTAATTTGTGCCTGTTGTCTTTAGAAATGATTGAGATATGAAAAATAATGCCCTAACGTAATTTGGAGCTTCTTTATTACTAAGTATGAAAAAGTAGCTTTCTTCTGTCCGTCACTGTGTATGATTAAATCTTAAAAACTACGCCACCGATTTTCATGCGGTGTTGTTTAACAGATGCAGTGATTCAAGAGGTAGGTTTTATATGTATAATACATGCGTAAATACAGAAAAACCCGCGGGACATGGCTAGTTACTAAAGTAAACTAACTACTATACTCATCATTATCAAGATTGCAGTAAATCAAAATTGCGTTTCGCAGTCCGTGTTTGCTGATGCATCAATTGCACGTTAATATAATTAATCTGTCGTCGAGATCGTGATCAAAGACAATGGTTGCTTTATTAGGTCGCCTTAGCTAGTAGATACCGAACTAACTTTGATCTGTTACGTGTGCTATAAACCCTTAGCAGTACACTTACTAGTTCAACGTAATGAGCAAATGAGATTTGATACTCAATTAGTAAATTAAAAGTAACAAAGGAAATTTATAAAACGATACGTCGAATCGATTGCAAACGATAATCGATCGATATTCTAAAAATACAATCGATTTAAATCGAATTGTATGGGGAGAATATCGAATTGCACGTAGGTAATGGTTATTCGTCGTCAAGCGATGTGAACTCATTTCTAGTGGACATTACTTATTCAGAGCTCGGTGACTTACCGGTAGGTATTTCTTAGTGTTCCGGGAATCGAGTTCATTCGATTCGATTCATTGGGAAAACCGTGTTTCGACATTTTTGATTGAGTGCAAACGATCGTCTGTTTTATAAAGATTTCTGAAATATAGTTTCTAAGCTTTATTTAAATATATCCGGGCTCTTATTTGGACCTATTTTGAAAACCTTTTACCTACTTTATAAATCCAAATTAGTTTTAAGTCTTATAACAGAAAGCTAACACGGATGAGTTCACGGGACGCACCTAGTTCGTATAGTATATATACACTAGTGAAATGCGCCGGCTTTGCTCGTTTATATTTTGCGTGTATTGTCGCGTTTTGCGTATTTTGTAGTGTTTATACCTATAAGCACTTTTATCACTCTTTAATCACCTTATATATTTAAACAAATTTCATGAGAATCGTATGTGTAGTTTTAAAGATTTTATATGCTTAAATCATAGGTATATAGGGACAAAGAAAGCGACATTGTTTTATACTATGTACTGATATTTCAATAACATGCTGCACACCGCCGCATAGCAACTTAATTGGTTCTCACAATATTATGACATTATGTAGCGTCTCTAGTCTCGTCCTTGCAAAATGGCTCACATTGAACGCATAACAATGCACTCAGGTAATTTACTATTTTAATAACAACCATAATAATATTATGACAGTAAGATTTCGCAAGCGAAGAAGCGAAGCGTTTATGCAAATCTCGGAGCTATTGTGCGCTCGGTACAATTTTCCACGTGTGGGTCGGTATTCGGTAATACGTTTAAGCGTGCTTTTGCGTGTTGAGTTAAAACAATTCAAGCAAGCGACGTGGTAGGTACCTTGGTACGTATGTAGGAGGAATTCTCGCTAGTTGCGAAATAATTAGAGTGTGTTGTACCTAGTGAAAACATTTTAGTCATATCTTAGCGAGAAGCGTAGCATCCCCGCTAATGTTGTGAATGCAAATGTTATCGAGGCGGGTGTATACTTGGTTGTTACTCTTTTGCGTCTTAACTGAGTTTTGGTAGCTTAAAGTTTAACATTTTACATTTTTTGTATAGTGTAGATTAGTTCCAGAATGGAATAACTATCTTTTTTATATAACATAGGGGACAAACGAGCAGACAAGCCACCTGATAGAAAGTAGTAATTTTCGTCTGATATGTAATAGACAAGTTTTGTGCCTCTTATCCCAATGTTTGATACATTACCGCCTTTATGTCTTCTTCTTTTCTTAGCTCTTATAACCATAACCACCACCAACCTATTCATATATGTATAAGATCATGTCAGATGAACTGTGTGCTTTTTGCAAAATATAATTCACAGACATTATAAAACTCAAGCATACGCTAAGTGTTAATAGTGTAGACTTAACTTTAAAGCCCTCCTACATACGAGACACCGACGCCGCGGTCTGTCGTCTTCGAAGGAGTTAAATCCGTGTCATCGTTTTAAGCTTGTGTGCGTGATGTCAATGTTAATCTAATGCGTTACGCACACATACGTAGGTTACAAAAGATCGTTTATCTGTAGGGTTGCCGATTTAGTTTTAATTGATATTAAAGTGAAAACTTCCTAAGGAAGACTTATCATTTTATTTTAAGTAGAAAGACGCTTTAAAACGCTCTTTGGTATAAAGTCAGCCCGCATAGAATACGAAAGATTAGTTTTCACTTGTAGTACTATTTTTAAGCCAATTACCTAATTTTGATATGTGAAGTACATTTCAATTATTTTTGTTTATTTTATTTGCTTTGCGGAAAGGACGCTTGACGTTCATGTTTTAGTTATGTTTTATACAGTATAATACGTTCATAGTTTAAATGTTTTCATACAGTCTGAATTATTCACCCTGTTTACGGGGAACCGTAACAATTAAATATCGCTCAAAACAATTCGCCATAACGGCATTTACATAGATGCCATCTTACATACATTAGCGTCGTTTGCGGCGACATAAATAATTACGATTTATGGCGTCGACAATCTTTTCCGCACCTTTGACCGGAAATTTCAGGGGCAGCCCTGGCCTTGGCGGGCTAGTGTGCGTCGGTGTGAGTGTGAGTTTATGTGTGTGCGTGTGTGTGTGTTAGCGTGTGCGTGGCGAAGTGTGCGTTACCGAAGGTGTGATAACAATGCATCTGCTATGCCGACTTCGCACCGCGCTTAAGCGATAACTTTATTAGGCTGCGGCTAGAACGGAGTTACTTACTTGGACGTAAAATTATATTGTTATTGTTGATAGTAAAGTGTTTTTTTTTTAATAACTCGGTTGAAGTTTATATACGAGTTTGTAAAGTTGAATATGTGAAGTTGATTGACATGTAAAAATATAGCCGTATTGTTCGCTTTGCTGCTTTGAAATGTGGCATCATTTTGCAAAATACGATGTATTTATTAACTCAATATCACTTATAGTTTTCTATAATTATTTGCATCAATTTCTTATATAGGCAACTAAGCAAAAATATTAATTCGAGTTGGTTTTTATAACGATCGAAAACAAATGCTTCTTACTTAACAAAAGACGCGATAATTTCCCTACTCGATACAGCAGTAGCTTGAGGAATACGAGAGTGTGCGTCAATAAATTTCTACGTATAATATCTCTGTGTGTTTGTGTGCGTTTTTCATTAGCATAGACGCGATTGTCCCAGTTGCCTCCGGGGAGAGCGAGGTGTTAGGTGAAAATTTAATTTGCACTCGTAAATAAAGTATGGCTTAGAGTTCGTCTATGAGCAAATTAAAACACTTGAAAAAATAACTCGGGCGGTGCGAACGGTCGCTATTTCCTCAATTTACGTTCACTTTGAAATGCGAGCTTTTATGCTAAATAAAAACAGTTGCGTAGCTCTCGGAATTCTTCTTTATTATTTTATCTGACGGCCCGAGTGTTTGCGTCTACGGTAACTGTATAAATTGCCATTTACTGCATGAATAAAATGTTAAAGATGTTGTTTAAGTAACGCTATTGGTACTACTTGTATCGACGGCAAAGGACAATCTTACTAACATTTTAAATGTGAAAGTTTGTGAGTATGGTTGTTTTAATGTTGGTTACTTTTTCACGCGAAGACTATTTCATGGATTTATCTGTTATTTCGCATGCAGATAGATTAGATTAGAGCCTGTGTTAACAGATAGGATACTATTTATCCCGACGACGGAAATTACGCGATTAAAAATTCGGGGCACGGCTAGTAGAAAATAATTAAAAAGCAATACAGTAAAAGTAATGAGGTAAAGAAAAATCCCTTACCGACGAAAATTATAGCTAACGTTATTATTAGAAATCAAATTTGTGTGTTTGTAAACGGGCGGAGAGCGATATCGGAGAAAATATACGCCATAGCTAGCCCGTACTTCATCTGAATATTGAGTGTCAAATTTGGTAATTGCGACGAGGAATACGGACGCCGCGCAGGAGAGCTCTCTTGTTGTTGAATACGTTACCAAAATGTTAAATGCGTAGACTTGTTTAATTCTAGATTCTACGTATATTGACTTCATTTGAATTGAATTACGATCTAATTTGAATGCTGGAATAATTCAAAAAAACTAAAGGCCTAAAAATTTCTTTAAACGCAACATTATTATGTTTTATTTCTCGTTATTGTAAGAAAGTATGATATACGTTATAGCTCAAGTTAAATAGATAGGAAATTCGTAAATCCTATTATTCTATTTTATTTTAATATTTAGGGATTTTGAAACATGCTTTATATATCAACACCCTGTACACATCAATTACATAAGGGTTTACATGATATTTTACATCGACTTATATAATTTATAATTAAACTGTAAAATCAATGTAAAGTAACAACCCGCGGAGCCCGCGGAGTGACCTCTTAATGAAATATTCATCGATCGGGCTTCAGGTGATTAACATTATGACTAGCTCACAATATTGGGAGGAGTTCCAACTTTGCTCTTTGTAATTAACGTTTAAATTGAAATCGCTTCGTTATTTTGCCGGTTAATAGTTGACGCGTTACCTTATAAGTTATTTGTGAAGTGTTATAATATCAAGTTATGATGTGGTAAAGAAGAAGACTAAAAATATAGAGATTAAAAAGCATCAACAGCAGTTTTTAATGATAGAAGCAGACGAAAGAAACGCCTACGCTTTATCTAGAGTGGATAGCAATTGCAATTGAGTTCATTAGGGACAGTTGAGGAAACTTTTGGCATGGAACACTCACCTCATGCATCTTTTAGGTTTAGATACGAAGGATGTTATGTATGAATATAATGAAGGGTAAAATTTATAGTACAAGTAAAACTAAACCTTCTTTATTTACAGTATTTTTTTCTTACTTAGACTTTCCATAGGCTCCCGAAAAATGGTATTTCGGAATCCTTCAATTGTACCTTGCACAACCAAGCGTTCCATGGAAATATCACTGAACTCCAAACGCACAGAAATATCCAAAAGAAGATTGCAGTTTTATTAAGACAAAGCAGATACCTACCTTATATATCTCTATTTTGTTGTTCTCGCGAATTAAGTGTTCTTTTCTTATTTTATTGCAGCAATTTGACTGCCATTTAAATGTGGAGACTATATTCTTCTGAATTTATCTTTAATGTTATGATACTACATCTAATAAAGAATTTTTAAATAATTACCTAAGTATGTAGGGACCGCAACAGCATAATATCTCTAACCACAAAGCCAAGTGCCGCTACCTACCTCTAGATATTCTTTTTCCGTAATCGGGGGCCATTCGTTCCGGGATCGACGGGGACAGCAATAAATCAATATCTAATATCCTCCCTCATTTCTCTTATCGCCACGATATATTACACACTCGTGGAAATTTTCAAAATTTGTTACCTTCCACGGTTTAATCAGCCGTACACGTAGCTACGTGGCCTAATGTGAAATTGCTTTTTTCTTTCGGTTATTTTAGGTTATTCTAATTTCGTAAATTTAAAATCAAAGGCGGATATTTTATCAACTAGGCTTTATAAATATTTTGAATTGTCAATCAATATCTTAATGTACTACCGCCTCGGAAAGCATTTTCAATATAGATAAGGTATAACGTTGAACTAACCTTTACCTAATTTGAACGTAAATTATGTTTTTTAAATTTTATTCAATGGTGGGCAATTGCTCAGGAAGTTCGGCTGATCGTAAGCAATCAGCGTCCTCACTTTGACACGACAATTGCAAAGTGAAAAGCCCCGTAAAGGCATTGCGTTGATTTGATGCTTTTGAATGGTCATCGTATAAAAAACAGGTTCTTCTAGAATGTAACCTTTGCCTCTAATTACTGAATAATTCCCGATTCACAACAAAACTTACGACCTTTGTATTTCATATAAGTGATATCCTTTCTCCTTTATACGAAGAAACAATTTCACCAAACCACTATGGAATACCGAAGCGTTACAATCGAATATTTGCTCCATAGCTATAACCAAGCCTAGACGCTTCTAGAAAGTTCAGCGAATGCACTATCACGTTGTTATAATATGAAACGTTACGTATCGGTGTAAATCCCCCGGGTGGGATTAGTTTACTGTGAACGGTGTGCGGACACCGGATGCTGGGATATTTACCTCGCTAGTGTTTGGTGGTTGCATTATAACACGCCATTTTATGTGTGCGTGACCTTATGATGATATCACTTGTGTGTGTGTGCTTAATTTTTGTAATTATTATCTTTGTTACAATGTTATTGGAGCTTGATTGTTAGAAGTTCTTAAACCTTAGTTCAGCTAGCGATGCGTTTTGTATAATATAGGGTACACTAGCAAGCAAGAAAGGGGTCATCGCCGCTCATGATACATGAACAGTCACAAGCTCCACTGAGTTTAACTGCTCTGAAGTGAGTTGTCGGCCTTTTAAAGAGGTATCTACACTCTCTTGTTGAAACACCGGTGTTCAATTTGATACTATCTCTATGTGGAATTCATGGGTGGTCCTAGATAAAGAGAAATCTAGTAAAGCAAATATTATTAATGTATAATTAAATGAATTGGAGTCATAAGTACCGTATTCATAACAAAATTATCTCTGTAAAGATGTTTACTAGTAAATACGTTTTTTGTTCGATTAATGCCGGAATACTGAAACGCAACTTAAATTTAAGTACAACTTAAACCGGTCCGATTGGACAGTTCGCCATACAATTCTGTCAAAATTACGAGTCTAAAGGCGTGCCTAAATTTAATTTGAGTATTTGGCTGTTAGGATTTATGTATACTCGTTTAAAGTTAAGTTTTGAATTCACTAACATCAAACATAATAATGTTTGTCAGCTAAGCCCAAACGAACGCACTTCATACGTACATAATATGCATATATTTCATACACTATAAAAACTCAATAAATCAATGCGACGGGACGCTCGGTGCATTCCGCGCGCGAAATAAATAAATAATGTCACTCAATGCGATTCCGATTATCGGCAGCTTATGTAATTAATCGTGTCGTGTCGTCGTATATCACCCGGTGCGATTTATTTTTACATCGACAAAGCGAAATATCAATGACACGTCGATAAATGTAACGCGTCGATGATTGTAGGTAGGTAGGTAGGTAGGTACCAGGCGACGCGCCGTGATGATTGGAAATTGCGTACAATTGCATCTGATACGATAATAGGAGAGTAATCACTACATAGTATATAACCAAATCGCGTGTTAAATAACAAAATAAAAATTAGTGTTAAATAACATAAACAACCGTCATCTGTTGTGACTTTTAAATCTTCTAGGTCTTAAAAAGAACGATAATAATAACCAACCATCTAGGTTGAATCTAAGGGCAGAAAGGCGAATTGCAGAGCGCACATAAGATGATAAGTACATACTATAATATATCTACACAATATAGTTTCCCATAGACGTATAACGCAAAGACTGATACTTTCTAAATAATTAATATAATAATCGGTCCGTCATAAGCGAATCCAAGACCGTAGGTATATTGGTATGTAATTATACAAACGTTCTTATACTCGATGACACGCACACAAGCCCTCCGATAAGAAATCTACCCCATCAATATGGAAAATTGAAATCTACGAAAAACATAAGAAATTTAATTCGATATACTGCCGCGATGATTAATGTAAGTAGACAAAATTGTCTACATTTAAATGGCTTCACTTTGCCTACTCAAATTGCGGTTCTAGTTGTTATTATTCTATCTAGCTTCCGATAAAGCTGCTCGCGAACTATGCTGGCTGTTTAAAAACAAGAAATTGTAATGTAAACAATGTTCCGACGAGCGAGCGCTAACGGTTACTGAAACGTCTAACTTGCCTAGTTCCGTGGCAAGTTTTCTACGCTAAATATAGGTTAAGTTATATAAGTGACTTATAGATTTAGTATTGCCATCACAAAAAAAACTAAAATTATTATTTGGTTTGACTTTTTTTATATATTGAGTGTTTTAAGAAGGCTGGCAACATTCTAAATATCTCTCGAGATTGTTTACAGGTGGAGAGAGTTACATAACAAACACTACCCCGCCTGCAATTTCGCAAGCTTAAGTAATAGTAAGTAAGTAAGAAGTTAATTAAGTAGGTACATAAGTGTAAATATAATAAGAATTTGTTGTTTACGAGATAGTCTGTGAAGCACGAAAAAATATTATACTCAGTCGAATGAGCGGAGCCTATTCAATGTAAACGAAAACAATGAACTCTTAACATATTAATATAAAAATACGTATAATAAGTGAGTCCTATTCATTTTTCTGATATTCACGCTACGCAGTTAGAAAATTAAGGAGGTTATAATAACATTGGCCGGTATAAGGCTGCGATAAATTTTCTATTAAAAAATATATCGTGCGGTCCGCGTTGTAATTTTCAGGTGTTAATCTCGGGGAAATTACTAAGCTCGGCTGTACGATTATTTTATTAAACGCGCGAGGGCAACACTGAAGCCGTTGTAAGTATCGGTTGAACCCCGATTATTGTGTAGCCGGACTGTTTATGCAGTAATAGGATTTTACTGTAATGGCAGTTGGGTGCCTACGAAAATTATTTCAGTCATGCAACGTTGTGTGGATGGGAGGGTTTGAACTTTTTGTCGGGCAACATTATTAGCCTGCCACGACTAGCTGGAAAGGGAATGTTCTTCATTTAAATGACGTATACAAGACGCTTATGGAATTTTTTACATAACCTCAAAGTTGTAACCGTTAAAAAGTTAATATGTATGATTTGTTTTTTTTTTTAGTTAAAGTAACATGTCGAGTATTTAATAAATACACGAACCACAGGCAAATAATAATAGTAGATATACAATGTTAATAGTATTTTTCTATACATTTATGGCATAAAAACTTTAAAACGTGAAACTGTTCTTGCCGTGTAAATAAAAAAAAATTGAATTTTATTCCTAAAAATGTTCATGTTATACATATATAGCTACGCGAGAAACGGACACTATCACTCGACAAACGACAATCGGTAATCGATACTCGGGATTCGATTCTCGATATTCTCTCCCAATTAAGCCGCATCGATGCCTGGCATTACCTGGACGGTGAGTCGGTCCGAGACACGTATAACAGACGAACACACGGTAATCCCGTATTGACAATCGCCATGACAGCTACAGTGAGAACCGACGCGATGGGTAGAAAGGTACTAATAATGATGTCGAATTAGAGTGAGTTTAATAGCAAGGAAACTAAAAAAATTTGAAGCGACGATCGCCTCAACAAGGTATCTTCAAAGTCGAAGACAAAATATATCTATATATATAAAAGAAAGTCGTGTCAGTTACACCATTTATAACTCGATAACGGCTCAACAGATTTGGCTGAAAATTGGTGGGGATGTAGTTTAGAACAAGGAGAAGGACATAGGATACTATTTATCGAGTTTCCAGGGGAATAAATTTTTAATGAAAGTAAACGCGAACGGAGTCGCGGGCAACAGCTAGTATATTCATAAAACTCTTGCATGCATTTAATAAAACTCTTAAATCGTCATGGTATTTAAAACAAATCATTTACCACCGGATCGGAAGGCAGTTTCTACAGAGAAGAATTGATGGAAGAGAATTTAAGGTAGACGATTGAGGAGTACTCTATAGAAAGTTTTATTATAATCTGAACTGTCTGTCTAAAATTAATGAAGAAAAATAATTTCCTAGTCAAAATACTGAAGTATATTTTTATTAATGATGATAATGAGATGTTTTGCCGTTTGAGTAATAATTATAAATTTATTTCTAGTGATAATTATGATCGTATTTTTCTAATAATTTTTGTTTGAAGAGTTTTGTGAACCAAGCTAGCCAAGTTATTTTTTTTTAAATATCCACTTTTATAATTAATTAATTCTTTGGTTTGTTTCAGGTAAGACATTGACTACGCCTTCGTTAAATTGGTAAAACCGTTAAATAGATCATTGTGTTTTTAAATGTGCTATATGTATATACATAGGTACATAGGTATATTGGCATTGGCTAAACAAATTGAAAAACTATTCATTGCCTCTTTAGAAAATTATTTATCATGAACTCTTTTAGGAGCGCCTTAATTGTTTAACTTTTGATGCTTTTATCGACTAAATTTGTTATTTACTTTTTTTTAACATTATTTTTGAATGAATAATAACTATAATCCATACTCTGTCTGTCTGTCTGTCTTTCCATCACGCCAAAACTACTGAACCGATTCGAACGAAATTCGGTACAAAGGTAGTCTAGAGCCTGGGGAAGGACAGAGGCTACTTTTTAACTGGAAAAAAGCGTTATAAGAGGGGACAGGTGGGTTAAAACTTTTTATAATTTTACGCTTTCACGGCCAAAGCGCTGAACCGATTGTAATGAAATTTAGTACGCAGATGGTCTAGAGCCTGAGAT
>DWAJ01000558.1:0-31113 GCA_018238005.1 Eurema mandarina
CATAAATAAAAGAGTATATGTTCCAAAAACAAATAAATAAAATGTGATTTTATATATAATATAATATAATATAATATAATATAATATAATATAATATAATATAATATAATATAATATAATATAATATCTAAATATTATTACACTGTGTGCGACTAAGGCTGGTTTTTAAAATCTTCTAGGAGAAGCCCTTTACATTTAAATTTGAAATTTGTATACGTCTTGTAGATAAGATGTGTGTGTAAGTAGATTATTTTATTTTACATTATTGGGTTGTTAATTTTAATTTAAAGTAATTTTAATTTTAAATTGTATTTTTGCATGTTGTTGTTATATTGTACAATATTTTTTTATGTTTTGTATTTTTGTATCAACAAGTGATTGGCCCGAATAAATAAATAACTAAATTAAAATAAAATAAATCAACGATGTTGTAACCTCTGAAAAATTCCCACAGCATTACAAATTGTTAATGTCAATGTTTATTATAGTTTAAGAAAGAATTATTTTTGTATTGTGCTGCAAATAAAAGTTTTTTTTAATATTTTTCATTATACCTATCTTTACACCTACGATACTTTAAATTCTAGAATCACCACGGAAGAGAAACTACCTTCTTAATATCGAAACAAATAGATAAATGTAATAACTGTTAATGTGGCCTTCATATATAGAAAATATACAGGATAGTAAGTTAATATAAGGGTTGCCTGGCAGATAACACTGCTAAGTGACAATGCCGCATTTTGCCTATCCGTGCTTTATATTTAGATTGAAAGTTGTATGGTTTTAAATAGGTTTAAAATAAATCTTATCCACTTAACCGATTATAATAAAATTCGCACACCATGTGCAGTTCGATCCAACTTGAGAGATAGGACAGCTCACATCCCGGTATATCCCCAGGAACGGGAACTACGCGGGTAAAACCGCGGGAAACAGCTAGTATTATCTATATAAACAAAGACGGGTTTGTTATAACACTTATAACTCGAGATCGGCTAAACTAATTTTCATGGTTTTTGGTTCGTTGGATTTGTCCCCGCCTCGCCTCGCGGACGAAGCCGCGGGCAACAGCTAGTATAATATATAAAAGAGTATATTAGTATATCTATATAAAATATATGTATGTCTGTACGTCGAGATGTAGAGCAATATCAGTGAAGCGGTGACCGCGCGCGTGTTTCAACAACGATTGAGCCAATCAGCGCTACTGGTTGGTGTTGCCATTATTTTAAGTATATTAAGGATAAATATTTTATAATAAATTATTAATCTTTATGTGTATTAAATATTTATACATCTAGGATTATACAAAAAAACCAATAATTCGAAAACATCGGATTTTCCTTTGTTCTTTTTCTCTTTATAATAATGGGTTGCCTGGAAGAGATCACTCGTTAGTGATAAGACCGCCTGTTACAAATGTTGTATCCAATAAAATGTTAATGTTGTATATTGTAACTAAGAGTGAATAAATAAATAAATAAATAGATAATTCGAAAGGCTTACAAATTTAAATTACTATTTAAAATTTGCTTGAGTGTATGTATGTATATTTGGGTCTATGTGTGTGTGCGTGTGTGGCGCCATCTTCTGTAACTTGACTTTAGTCACTTTACTAGTGTTTGTACGTTACACACACAGTTAGTCTATCCCCAGGAACTTTGCGGAAGAGTCCGCCAGAGCACCCGTGACTCCGTCTAAACGCGGAACAGTGGAACACCGTGGGGTTTTAGTCGGTTTGAGTCCGACATAACCTACTCTCTCACCCCCGGGAAGTAGTCATGCGTGAGCATATCCCCACGGAAAAACAAAATCCCCAGGAACTTGTCGAAATTCTATAAAAGAAAAGAAATCATATTATCCCATGAACCCGTGCCGAGGAGAGTCCCTACTACGTAACAAACGGTTGCCTTCATACAAACATTTAACTACCGCCATGACGCTTACGCTGTTTGCAGATCCAAGAATAACCGATTTAAAAATATAACTCACTTTTACCCCGTGGCTTTGTCTGTAAAGCTGCTTTTAATTATTTATTTATTTCAAAACCAATAAACAATCCTCCTAAAATGCCTTTAAGCAACTTGTCATTAGAGAACTTATCTACATTTTAATTAATTCATTTGTATAAAAAAAATACCTACATTTTTGTAAAAAAAAACTTTAACGACTACAAATTTTCTTATTGGAAAAACTTATTTGATCGTAAACTTTTTAAAAGTTTAAACTTCTGTATGTACATTAATAGTTTTTTTAAGAGGTAGTTAACGAATTGACCATACAAAAACATAACCTCAAAACAATTCTAACCTCAAAATTATAATCTTACAAAGAGAAAGACCATTATATAATCACCCTTAAAATCGCTTCGAAAGCCTGACAAAACAAAAACTAGAGTTTACGGGCTGCAGCTAAAATAAATAAGTAAATAAATAAATACGAGCGTGTTTTCGGCCGGATTGGACCAATTACCGCCCGTTGCAAACTGCTTCTGTCATCGCTAGCGAGTTTCCAAATGATTCTTTATTTCGACCTATGTAAGCTGTGTAATGTTTATTCAGTAACGGTTAAACAATTTAATTTTGATATTAAGGTGTAATTGATTGTTTTATGCATAGCTATGTATCTAAGTAAGAAGGTTTTAAGTATGTTATGTATGAATACGTATGTTTCATTTTTTATAGTAGAACATATCAACAATTCAACTAGGCTACATATAGTATTGCGGACGATCGATTCGTGCGATTCAGCAAGTCTGGCTCCCGAAAGGGTGCGCGACGGAACACCGGTGGGTTATAGTTGGTATGGCCCTATGGCCTCGTTCTCCTCCGAGAAAGACGCGATATCCGCAATAGGATTTCCCCCCGTAAAAAAGGCTACATATAGTAACAATTTTCTTGAAAACAATATTTTTTTTACCTACTTGATATATTATGACAATTATATATTGGAGAAACCGACACATAACTGCCATTTTATTTTGCAAAGTTTTATTATTACAAAACCGATTTTCATTTGCTTGACGTTTTAAAAATATTACCATATACAGACAACATATCTTATACATCTAAGCAAAATACACGCGAATAAATTCGAAGCTGAAGCTGAAACAAAATAAGATTAGCAGACAATAAGCCAATGGAGTCCTCTCGAGAACGTCGACTTAGCAAGGTGGCTGCCTCCTCTAGTGGCTCTCAGCGCCGAAGCAATATTGTTGAAACATTGATTAATATTGTCGCCATGTTCAAACGCCTCTTGTACCCGGAAGATCTATAGACACGAAGCTATTGTCCCGGCGCCCCGTTTTTGAGTCAAAAGGGAAGTAATAAGTAATTGAGAGTATCGCCTATCTTTTTGCGAACGGATTAGGGTTTTACGTTTTTTGGGGTTTGCTTATAAATGTATTTAAAGCCGTAAAGCAGGTAAGCGCATTTAGTTGTTATGTTTTTTTTATTTAATTTGTCATTGTGTAGGTGACATTGAGTTGAAACATATTTATTATTAAGTATCTAATAAATAGTTTTAAAATAATTTTAATAACGAGATATGAAAAAAAACAAAATAATTATCATTGAAAAACCTTAATGTTATTTGGTATGTATTATTACGATTACTACTATAAGATATAATATTAATTACTACATATTATTATAAATCTGTATTAATAATATTCCGTTTTTTTATTTATATTGTGGTAACATTAAAATAACAATGTCAGTAGTGAGTAGTGACATATGAACTTCAACCTATAGAATATATTAAAAAAACAAAATGTAACAGATTGTTTTATTTGCTTAAATCCGTCAACATCGTAATAATCATTACTAATTTTTTAAAACTAAATTTCTCTTTCTCCTTCCTACAACACAGAGTTACCCACACAACCAATATGGTGGCACGCCATGTGGGTTAAACAAAACATTAGATACATATTTGAGCCGACATGTTAACCATAATTACTAATTAAAGCATAGAATAACAACGCCTAGAACCGCACTATGAACATGCAAAGTGAAGCCATTACAACCTAGACAATTTTGTCTACTTCCATAGATAATCGCCACAGTGTATTCAATTTCGTATGTTTTTCGTACATTTCCATATTTACAGGGTAATTTTTTATAGCAGCAACATTATCGGTGAGCTTGTGTGCGTGTCATCGAGTATAAGAACGTGCTTTTTCACTTACATATATATATAGTTTAGACTTCACTTACGGCGGACCGATTAATAAGGGACTATCTATGCCTTGTACGTCCATGATTTAAAGCACATAGAAGGTGGCAACGGATTTATGACATTAGTATAAACATAGCGAGCTAATTACCCTTTTGTTTGTGTTAAGCTTCCCTTATTGCTAGCAACTCTCACGGATTGCGATGGCTTCGAAATGTTTTTCCAATTGATTATACAGTGTAAGGTTTCAGTTGATTAGAGCCGTTGTTTACTAGACTCCTAAGAGTAAATACATTTGGCAAATTAAACAAAAATACACTTAGAAGTATTATGTTGTTTACTAGAGTAATATTAGGAATAGATGTGGGATTCTGATTATCTGATATTTTAAAGGCAGTTAAAAAAAATATGTAATAGGTATATGACCTAAAAGATTTAAAGTATGATTGATACTTTAGTTAATATCGAATTCTGTTGTTTTTTCTCTTTTTTTTATTTACGTACATATATATTTTTGATATCCTAGAATCTTGTATAAACTGTAAACTATAGACTATAGAAACGAGACGTTTAAATTAATTAAATGGTCACCCTCAGTCCCTTGCCATATAAAAGTGTGCAAACAATTAAAATAATAGAAAAATATAGGTACGACGTAGGTACTTGGACCAATTGTGGCGCTAAATGAAAAGTCCTTATTTCAATACAATCAAACACTTCACTCCCTTCCTTTGAAAAAACGATTTGATGGCATATAGAGTGAGGGCTCCCCTTTATTTACCTTATTGTTTTTTAAATAAATAACAATTTCGTAACGAGACTTGAAGGTTAGTACACTCGATTTTAATATAAAATTTAATTATATCTTTGAGACTCAATAGTCCCATTATAATATGTTTTCTTGAAATCAAAATACATAATACATATATCCCTTCTGGGTTATGAGTTTTCAATTTGAAAGAACCATTTCCCGCGATCTTACGCGTCGAACAACACGTCAAACCTCCATTTTTAATTTTTTTCAGGTTGATATATAACCTATAAAAAATGTGACTGTCTAGTCATCGTTCTGAAATCGGTTCAATTCGCATTTTACAACCTCAAAAAATGTTGCTAAAATAGAAAATAAGAACCAGAGCTGTAAATGAATACGTCTTCAATTATAGTAATTATATATAATTAGATTAATCCATAATTAACTTAATTAAATAAATAATCTCTTCGCCTTTACCTAAACTTACTTATCTGACAAATATTATAAATGTGAAAGTTTGTAAGAATTTATATTCTATCCTTTCACGCAAAAATGGCTGGACCGATTTAGGTGAAATTAGGTATGTAGATACCCTGGATACATAGGATACTTTGCATCCTGGTATTGTTCCGGGAACGGGAACAACGCGGGATAAACCGTGTACTTTATATTGTTACGTTTTTTGATGAAGTATTTTTGAGTGATTGAATGCCGTGGTTATATTCCTTAAAAATAAACACAAATACATAACAAATGCTAGCTACAAATATAAAAATAACTGCAGCTTCACATCGAGTGGCTTTTACAAAACTTAAGAGCGCGCACCTGGTTGCTATGAACGACTACCGAACGAATACTTCAAAATATTTATATTATATACTGGTTCGATTATTATATGTTAGTCGTTGAATTTTATTCCTATAAAACTGGCTTTGGACTGCAGATTCTCCCTTCCTGGAGTATCAGAAATTGGGTCAGAATAAAACTTATTAAAATAGTTTTCATATCAAAGAATCCTTTAAAATTAAATTAAAATCAACTAGCAAAATGCAATTTATATTCTCGCATACATTTTTTTAATGATATGACCAAATAAGGACATTGTGACGCTTTTAAAGTTTAAATCACAAAACAGCTTAAAAGCGGCGTGTCTCATAGCGACATTTTTAATTGCATTCGTTTGTTAAAAACACGAAAATGCTTTTTGATACAGTTCACGCTCGGTCGGTAAATAATATAAACGGGAAAAGATAATACTATCACTGATTTGTTCCGACAGCGTATTAAGCATGCGATTTTTAAACTTAAACATCACTTAATTTACTTATCGCAACTTTTAATGCGACATGTTTTTATCTACAATCAATTAGCGGTCGTTAAAAAATAAGCAACGGTTTGAATTTAAAATTTTATAGCCATAAAAAGGAATAATAGAATAAGTATGAACTAATGTTACCACATAAAAAAAACTAAATCTTCAACACCATAACCACTATAATAAGATTTCCGAACGGGATATTTTCTTGCATCTGCCGTATCCTCGTGTCCATTCCACCCTTACACTGGCAACTTTTTGCATTTTTTTACTGGCTACACTCAATCTGATTTGTCACCGGGGGTCCGCAATTGAAATGCTAACGATTATTTTTTTATTTGTCAAAGCTTATACGGCCTTTGATTGTCCGATTTTGGCGGATTTATACAAATGCCATTGTAGCAAGTGGAGTATGGACCATTTGGTCGCAAAGAGGATTAGAGAAAGTGTTTTGTTAGCAATTTCAGTTAATACTTTGGCAGAACGTGCTATATATAACTTCCTAAGAAATTATGAAGTAAATAATACTTCGATTATTGTTATATAAATATAGAAATACATTTGTAAATAAATAACAATACGCTTTGATAGCTAACATAATACAAATTGATTATAGCAATAGCCCACAATTTGCCCAAATTCCCATCGTGTCTCAAGAGAATTAGGCATGAATAAATCATCTGCCTACGATCCCGAAGACGTAAGCAATTTAATTAAGTCCTCAAGTAAGCGACACGTGAGCCTGTTCGGTTTTATTATGCCATCGTGTCTCATTGTCGGCAAGCAGTGGGAGGTTAGACCGATTTCCGAACGCATCTGTCACCGCCGAGCCATAGACAAAAATGACTTTTAATCTCTACAGATTAAGGCACCAAATAGTGTTGCCAGTGTAATAAAGAAAAGCGTGGGTCTTAAATAACATCTCAATATGTTCTGATGATGTGTTAAGGTCGCATTGTCGGTTTTTGACAATGGTGATAATTGATCGTGTCGACTTCATGCAGATGCCGCACCCTTTATTCGTGAGCTAGATACAAAATTTATTTCATTTGTTTAGATGTCTTTATGTAGGTTAGGACAAATCTTTTGACGTGCTCGTCTCGGCTTTTTGTTTGGGTCGCCAGGACGGGAATTGAGGCTGACGTTTTAATTTTACCTTCTCAGAAGTGTGAACTCCTGCAAAGTTTATAATTGCATTTTAATAATGTCAAGATGATGGAAAACGGTAAAAATATTTAAATTAAATTATTCGATGTTCGACTCGTTGAAATGTCGAGTAAATGGAGAATGAATACGAAACACTTTAGAAAAATCTTTAAATCTTGGAAACTGAATGCTAGCTTAATGATTATATAAACAACTAGCTGTTGCTCGCGACTTCGTCCCCGTTGATTTGTTTTTCCATTATTTCTTCGCTCCTATTAGTCGCAGCGTGATGTTATGTAGCCTAAAGCCTTCCCTAAATATTTTAATTCGAACCAGTAGTTCCTGAGATTAGCGCGTCCAAACAAACAAACAAACAAACTCTTCAGCTTTATATATTAGTATAGTCTATATACCCCTTAAAGAAAAATAAGACATTTTATTGCATCACAAAAACGCTGCTGATCTTGACTTAATACAAAAATAGTAAAAATTACATTTAGGTGCAAAAGCATGATTTTTTAAATTTTAATACTGTATAAAAACCGAGAACAAAATACACTTCAATTATGCATTATACTACTTTCATTGAAGGGCTATTATATTGTCTTCTAAACAAAAAAAAATACCTTAAGCATTCTCAGATCTCGATATTTATAGGGTCTTATTGACCCCGATTCTATGCTTTCGTGTATTACATGTACTTAAGTAAACAGTAGATAATTGGACAAGTTAAACATACATTACTTATTGTAATGAGGATCGCGGTAGGTAAATTTATTCTAGTCACCGCCACTAGTTTAAACAATTTTGGAAAGGATGGTACAAAATTTAGGAGTCTCTTTTAAATGATTATTTATATTTTTAAAAGGTAACAATAATTAAATAGATTTTTGTGTAATTTTTAAAATATGGCGGTTTTGGTGTGTTTTGATAAATGAGAAGTTTTTTTTTCTTGTATTGTTAATGTTATTCTTAATTTAGAAACAGGAAATAATTCCTCATGTAATATCACCATAAAACAAGGTTCTGCGCCCGTCTATTTAACTGTTCGCAATAAACTTTTTTTAGATTTTGATGCTGTTTTCACTAAAAGATTGAGTGGTACGAGAAAGAATCGATATTCAATAATAATAATCAACTTTATCAACGAAAATTAGCGCATTAAGGCAGCTCCACAGATTCAAAAAATGTACCAAACAATTTCGCTTTTAAAATGTTAATACTAAATACGTGTTGTGAACGCGAGCCAAAACAATCCATCACGCGTTTGTCAGTCTGTCCGTCCGTATCACTGTACCACCGTTACCCATTATGGTGCGAGTTTGTTATGCAAGAAGGTGTACAGTAGACATCTCTATCAATGATCAATAATTCTATTGTATGTTTGTTACACCTGCGTTTAAAATACATTTATTGATAATTTATTCGAACATTGTGTTTAAACAAAATTTCTTCTTTGTAATATTATTCGAATATAGCTAGGTACAGATTACAATACTATTGCTGGAATACTGAAACGCAACTTAAAATTAAGTACAACTTAAACCGGTCCGATCTGACAGTTCACCATACAATTCTGTCAAACTTACCTACGAGTCCTAAGGAGTGCTTAAATTTAATTTGCGTATGAGTATTTGGCCGTATATCTATTAACACAGTCGACATTACAAAATTTTTCTTAATTTTTTCTTAAAATTTTATTTCTTAACGCTCGTGGGACGGTGACCTTTTTCATGTAGGTATAAATATTATAATAGTCGAGTGTTTGTTTATATTTACAATTGTATGTTCTTATTTTAAAAAGAGCGACTATCAGAGTTTCTTGCCGATTCTTCTCTGTAGAAACTGCCTTCCGAACCGGTGGCATTTACGTTTTGTAATAAATACCATGACGATTCAAAAGTGTTACTTTATGTAGCCTAATTGAATAAAGATCCTATTGACTTCGACTTTGAAAAACATCTTAACATTAAAGTGCAGGTATACTATATAACTTACCTACTGATATGACTTCTATTTTGATGGATTTTTATTGATGGATTTTTCTATATTATTCATTTACGAAGAACCTGACCGCGAATATTTATTGTGCTTAATAGTAAGTATACACGATTTCGAAAAATCTGTTTCACTGACTTAAATAAGAAACCGGTACAGACATACAGAGCTTTACTTTCGCAGGTACAAGGCACATTAGGTAATTAGGTATATTCTGTAGCACCAAATGCAAATAATAAAATAAATTCTATTTTCAAAATAAACAATCCTGGCACAAATATTTTAAAAAGAAAAAGTAAACAATAAACGCTTCAATTATTTCATCAAACACTCGCGCCGTCCTTCCAGCCAGTCCACTATCCCCTTGTAACACAAACAAATCTCAAAACAAAACATTAATCCAACTCGAATCAGACAAAGACACTCATCATTACGAAAACATTAGCGCGCGTCTGTCCGCGGGGCGCCAATTATTTTTACTTGCAACCCCATCGCGATGGCTATTCGCATTTCGCACTGGCAACACCGTTACTCGTTTATCATCTGTGGCCAGTCGCGTGCGCGCCAACGCTGACACGCGACGCTCTTCTGGGAGATTTTTAAACAAAATAATCACATGTATTTTGTAATTATCTTCTCATGTGTGAACTTTAACAATTATAGTATCTTTTTCCACAATACAAAACAAAGCAGACAGTATTTAACCAAATCATTTACATATAAAACACCATTTCATGATTAAAATGAGCAACACTGGTAATTAAGCTGATTTCTAAATTGAGCAACTTCCTTACGAATTAAATATTAAACTTACCAGCGCTACTTACGAATTCAGTCAGTCAAAGACGCTCGGAACTGAAATTGGTCGAGTTTCTCAGGGTTAGGCTCTCCAAAAGTCACTTGGACTACCAATTAGCAACGAACCAGCGACGTGGAGGCACATACACAATATACACATGTTTTACAAATAGCTTTAATCTTTCCCCTGTTTGCGACATTCACTCCCGATTAGGCACCATTGTCGGAACCAAGTCGCCACGTATTCATTTCTTTTACCTACAATTGTGGGAATTGCTCTCCAATTTTTGCAAGTTATCGGACACGATTGTGAGAACCAGTCATATTATTCGATTTACGTCGATAATCGTTTGAATTCTTAATTGCGGGTATAATCTGGGAATAGATTTTCGGCTATTGTTCTCGAAGAAACGTATGGTTTTCACGATATTTTTAATGATAGGAATTAATCGGGATAGTTCTGCAAGGGTAATAATGTAAAATAGAGAAAGTAAGGTAGAACTTTCTATTGAGCTCGATTTCTTTATCCAAATTTACCTATCATTCTTCTATAAAACATCTTTTCGACTAGCTACTTTTCTGAATACATTTAGAACACAATAGTGAACCAAAATTCTTATAACCGTTCCTCAACTCAAAAAATAACATCCAAAATATCTATCCAAGATTAAGCAAAGCAAAAGCACCCCAATAATCCTTAGAACAAACATCGAAACAAACAAATTAGTTGTAAAACATGCAACAATATGTTGTGAGCGTTTCGCGTCGCCCGGGGCCGGCCTCCTGTTAAAAAACAATTAACAGGGCTGGCTCGGGGGTCGATTGTGGGAAGTTATACCGCGGTGGTCACATTATCCGTGTTCACTGGCTATAGACAGGCACTGTCGTCAAACAAAACGGAATTAAACCATGAACCTCAGTCACACATGGCGCGGTTGACGATTGACGATTGACTTTTAATTGTTTGTTCGACATTTGGCCAGTTTATTGGGTTTCCGTGCCAGTAAGCTTCACCGTGTTAGGAAGGTGTAACTGAGCGTTCATTATCGGTTGTTAAAAAACAATGCCTTAAATGTATGGCGACTTTCTCACATTGAGCGTGAAAATACTTTGAATTAACGGTCGTAGTAGAAGAAAGTATGTGAAGATTTTTGAATAACAGTATGCTAACAATACATTATACAATGCATAATCATATAGTATTCAACACGTCAAGCTACAACTTTAAAATAATGGACATACCAGGAAAATATTTATCGTTAATTTTAAAACTATTGTACAATTTTTGCGCTTTATGCATATATCTGACATTTTATAAGCAAGTATATATTATATGACGACAATGTAGTATATACACTTGCAAAGTCACTAAGCGACAACACTATATAATTATCTTAATTAGCTAATGAAAAATATATGACATTTGTTATTCCATAAAGAGAATTGTTTGAATAATGATACACATTTTATATACTCCGCAAATCGCAATTGAGATGTAAATAAGTTCGTTAAGAACGATCTAACGTAATTAACGAAAATATTATTTGTACAACTTTAATGAACTTTCAAATTATTAAGTCGAAGACAAAAGCATAATACTATACCTATTGAACTAGGCTACTTATAGTTGGACTTTTAATTCGTCCTAGTATGTATTACAAAACAGTTAGGTATCTATCATTTTAGGCAGAAATTTCTACAAAGAAACTATGTTATTTCCTATTATGTTTACGAATATAAATCCTTACTTAATATTATAAAATTTTACAGTAGGAACGTTGGTTAAATTTACGTTTTCACACAAAAACTACTAGACCAATCGTCATGAAATTTAGTACCTACATATATTCTTCGATGTATCAGTATCAACATAGGCTACCTTTTATTTTGATATTTATTTAATTGATTCATTGCGAGCCAAGACGGGAGATTGCAAGAAAAGCGACTATTCATTATTCAAATAATAAGATCTCGTGGCGTTCTTGTACACTAACAGTGGTTTTTTCGGTATTATTTCTGATGATTTTGTAGCTTTAACTTTATAACGGACAGCCTGTTTATACGAGCTAGACATTATTAGTATTTTTACTTCCATTTTTTATCAACTTATAGTCTGTAAATGTTTCATTTTCTTACATTAATATCTTTGTTCATTTTACAGTCTTTATGAAACAATTCCATTTATTAATTTAGTTAGTATTAAGTAAATATATTTATAAAAATCTATATCTAAATCTACGCAAATGTCACCTAAAGCTTCAAGCTTTTTAAATGTTGCTACCAACAAAAAGGGAGTTTTTCCGTCAATTTGCATACCCCACTGTTTTACAAGTACCAAATCGTTATGTCACTCGAGGCCCATTGCATTACAACAGCTCGTCCGATCAATAATCACATAACAGTCGCTATCTGATGCGAGCGAGTTGAGAGCTCTCTCGCATTCAGTTTTTACTAACTAAGCACGGGCGCACGTGCCGAATCGCCGGCACACGACCTATTGTTTTTATTGCCTGATGTCATAATTGCGGGGAAGTGGCAACACCTGCATCGTTCAATGACCACTAGCTATACTTTTTGACATATAGGTAGTCTATGGGCGCACAGATTATTGAAAAAAAAAGTTAAGAGCTGTCAATGGTCGTTCGGAATTTAAAAAATAATTGATTTATTGTAATACCTAAGTAGGCCTCAAAATATAAATGTTAAGGTAATTGTTCAGGTTAAATGAAGAATAAAGGTACTTTTGGTATTTGTATTAAGTATTGTTCATGAAGAACATTCTTCTGATATGTATTAAGAAAGTATATACTATAGGTACCTTTTTATAGTATGGAAATCCTCATAGGCTATAGGCGGCCTCAAAAAAAGGTAGTAGGTCAGACTTATACCGAACAAAAGTCGACTAAGTTGTATGCACTATAAAAATTGTAAATTATTACGGAAAAGTCTTATTATTGAAAATGCTCTGAAACTACTTGACTGACTTTGATGATATATTTATACAGACTTAGTTTAGAATCAGGAAAACAAGATATAAGAAAAATAATAGAATATGTACCTTTTATCACGTAGAATTAGGGATTAAAAGTTAATATTTTTCATTATACCTTTAACCAACAAACAACATTTGAAATAACCAGTATAATATCACTAATGCGAGATCAAGTAAAGCCAGGTAACGCAGCTCGTATAAATTTATTTACTTCTTTATAAAAAACGTATCCATGAGTAAGTATTATAGTTAAGATTTATAACTGGTAACGCCCTCTAGGGTGCAATAGGGGAAATAAATCGAGAGCCATCTGGCGACAAATACCGAGATTCTTAAAAAAATATGGTAATAAAATTCCCAAAACCAGATGTAAAATTTAATTATAGAAGTTATACTTGGAATATTAGTAAAAACCACATTAAAGTGTGTACAAGTTTTTGAGTATATGGCGAGTAGACATACAGACGGAGCGTATATTGCTTTTTTATAATATTCTAAACATTTAGAAGTTCATAAGAAGCTTGGACTGAAGGTACTTTATTAATAAAAATATGTCTTCATATATTTAAAACTAAAGTAAATTCAAGTCGCTATTAGCTTTTTTTAAATCACTGACAAGCTTTCAATCATTTTACAAAATAAATCTCAAAACATAATTTATATAAATGCCAACCACAGCTACACTGAATGCGTACGCCTTATTCAATATTGATGTGATATTTTTACAATACCCGCGGGTCTACAAACAAGCTACACGACACGAATCTTGTGAAAATAAGTAAATTGCGGCTAAGGTTATCTGACCTCAGGCCAGCGTAACTTGACCTACCCGTACGTACGATTTAGTGCGTTTCGGAGTTCTTCCCGACGTTGCTAGGATTGGTCTCAAGTTACAAATAACGATCAACAGAGGGCTTGCAAATATTTGACGTCCGGTAATTGTCATACGAGAAGTAAATATCCACTTACATCGCCTCTGCTGGCCCTTACGGAAAATATTAACAAATAATGTGTATACTTTCTCTTTGGTGTTTTGGCGGTTTATTACATTACAGATAATAGTAATATTGAAAATCTAAATTTGTAACTAAAAGATAATTAATACTAACGCCTTGACAGATAATAATTTTTTTAACATTGGTTAAGCTTTTATTATATATAATATTATTTTTTTGGATACCAAATATTATAATAAGATATTTATTTTACTTAAGTATATATCAAGGTTTTTATTTTTTATTAATATTTAATTGTCTTTGTAAATCCACAGATAAAAAACTAATTAATTATGAAACCTATAATAAATAAAACCTTAATAATATTGATGAAAAACGAATTCGCTGTCAGTTATGTCGTATGAAATGTAAATATTAATTACGTAATTTATTTTGTGAATAATAATACTAACGATGAACGTCCACAAGCTATGGGAATACAAAGAGTATGTAAACGTTAATGGATTTATGTTAACAAACGAGTTGATCTCGTTGCTGCAAAATTCTCTGACTGTACTGCAAGTCGAAAACCATTTCACACACATGCAATATTGGGGCAAACTTTACGCCATAGACGCTGATTACCACATCGCTGTGGGCATAAACAAGGATTGTATATCCGACCGCAAATATTACTACTCAACTGATTTCAAATTCTGGGGTCTCTTGCCCAAGGCCAAAAAGAAATATAAACATCTCTCTCTCCTAGCAACTTTTCCATTCCGAGGCGACCCGTCGTTAAAAATAAAAGTACTCGATGAAGCCCTCGAAGACTTGAATCCAGATAGATGTCAATTTATGCAGGAAGAAAAACGTTTAGCTGCTACTATCAGTAATATATGTGATGAAGCTGAGATCTGCGCTCGCGGGCAACTGATTAAACAACCAGATGGCACCGTCGTTATAAGCCCTAATTTTTATGGTTTAACTGGTGCTGAAGCGAAATTGCTCAAATCCTATTTGCACATTAGACCCGCTCAGCAACGCTGGAACACTAATTTGCTCACCAGACAAGATTACAACTACAGCATGGACTTTTTAGACTCAATCGACCAAGATATTCCGAAAGGTTGTTGGAATCTGTCCTTGGAAGAGTGTGGTAGCGTCGCCTACTTGAAAAGTCTGTATTGGCCCGGAATGTCGTACTTTCACAAGATTAGGACACCTGAAGCAGGGTTTTTATATGTTGGAAATGGAAGAAAAAATTTGGATGTACCATTTCTTCTTTAGGATACTAAACTTTAATATTATGTTTATGTTCGGAAGATATTATTTTATTTTCACATAACAATTATGAAATATATTTTTAACATGAAATGATGGCATCCATTGACTCTTTGTTTTAGAAGTTTTATCAGCCCTTATAAAAATTATAAACAGTTCATAAAAACTTTTTTTTAAATACTTAATGGGTCCTATTGTTTCATCTGATCACTTCATCAGTTTTTAACAAATATTTTGCTATACAAGCAAATTAAGTCTCATTTACAATAATTAATTTATGTGTCCAGTGCACGAAAGTCTTAGTTAAGGCATTACAAACAAACAAAACTTGTAAATTTTATAAATGTCGGAACGAGATAATAATTAATCGAAACAGTAGTTTTACAGATGTAAAATACTTTTTATTGTCAATGTTACATATGTCATGTGTCAATGTCAACTTGTCAAGTGTGTTTTGCAATTCGCGCGGCGCGCCCGTTAACAATACCGGCATCTTTAATTTCTATTTGCCCTTTTCATTGTTTCGTCGTCTACTAATTGATTTAAAAAATGGCTTCCAACGGTGAAATAGAAGCAGAAGATGCCGAAATAACCGAGAACAATGGTGAAAAAGTAGTAACAATGATGGATGTACTGCAAGAGCAAGAGGAATTTGAACAAGATGCAAATGCTGTTCTCGGTGCCTCGGATGACAAGAATTGCACATATGCGCTGGTAAGAAATACGCAATACGAATTTTATTGATAAATATTATGTAAATTAACCAAAAAATATGGTTTCCCCACTATATTTGATTTGAGAAACTATTATTAATATAAACTATTTAAGTTATTTCAAAAACTAACATGTCCAGTCTGTGTATTCGACTGATCGTCACATTGCACTTATGAGTATACGCTTAAGAGCTTTAATTTTTGGAGATCAAGAATTAATTTTTCTTACTTACAGAACTTACATCAGATAGCCTATGCCTACCAATCTTAAACTATAGCTTAAGTTCAAAATATACAAAAACCGTTAATTATATTTTAAAACATACAATTAAATTATGCATTTTCCATTTTTAGGGATACATAAAACGTCAAGCCATTTACGCTTGCATGACATGTTGTTCAGAAGCCAAAGAAGATCCTTCGAAAAGAGCCGGAGTCTGTCTAGCATGCAGCCTCATATGTCATGAGAACCATGAACTCATTGAATTGTATACAAAAAGAAATTTCCGCTGTGACTGTGGTAATCCCAAATTCAACTCCCATCCATGCCAATTTACCCCAACCAAGACAGATCTAAATGAAGAAAATAGTTACAATCAGAATTTCTCTGGAGTCTACTGTACCTGTCATAGACCATACCCAGACCCTGAAGCAAAAGAGGAGGATGAAATGATCCAATGTATTATCTGTGAGGATTGGCTTCATGCCTCTCATCTAGACGCTACAGTTCCGTCAGTACCATATGATGAGATGATTTGTAAGAATTGCATGGAAAATAATGAGTTCTTACATGACTACAGTGACCTTATAATCAATACAGATAGTGATTATGTGGATGTTGAGGGATTAAACACTAGCACTGAAGTTAATGGAGATGATAAACCTGAAAAACAAAATATAGAAGAAGAGACTACTAAAGAAGCAAACCAAAGTACTGTTGATGTTGAAATGTCTCATGAAAATAACACTGGGAGTGAAGGTAATTTGGAAATAACTGACACAAAAGAGGTAGATGAAAATAAAGAAGAAAAAATTGATGATAATATGGTAATTAATGCTTCTGCATCAATTGATACTGATGACCAAACTGCTAACAATACAGCTATGGATACAAGTAATACTGAACTTTCAACTTCCACACCTCAAGAAGAAACCAAAGGTGAAGAAAAAATGGATACTCTTTGTGAAAGTACAAATGCAGAAGCAGAAGATAAAATCTCAGAAAGTAAGGGTTCTGATGAAGAAAATATTGATAGTCATATAAATGCTTTAAAAGAAATTGTTGAGTCTTCTGAAGAAATTATTAACAAGGATATTAATAATAAAGAAACAATTGTAGACGCAAATGCAGATGCTATTGAAAATAACACTGAAGTTGATTCACTTCAAACTGATTCTAAAGTTCCTGAACCTGATGAAAACATAAGTAATAAGGCAGACATATCTAATGAAACACATACTGAGAATACCACTGAAGAAACATCCAATATTACTAAGCCAGACACTATTGCTACTGAAGAATTAAACTCTACACAAAATGAAAATAAAAATACTAATGATGATGGTAGAAATTCTGAAACAATGGCAACACATGATGAGGAGTCAAAACAAAAACCAGAAGAACTAACTGGAACAGAGATATCAAATGTTGAAAGTGACATAGTAACTCCTATTATTAAATCTGCGGAAGAGTTGGAAAAAATGGAAGAAGATAAACTTCTAGAAGATCCAGATGAAAATAAGCCTGAGGACACATCAGATAATAAAGAGTCTCAAATTAATGATGGTGCCAAAGAACCAAGTGAACTAAATAAATGTAATGAAAATGTCAAACCTAACAAACTTGATGCTGAAAATATTGAAGTAGTTCCATCTACAGAAAATAGTACAATTATACCAAATGGTAATGATGAAAATAGTAGTTCCATAAATACGGAAATCAAAGGAAACAATTGTACTTCTGGAGATACAAATGAAAAACCAGAGATTAAAAGAAAACTATCTTCTGAAACCCAAAATGCAGAAGCCAAAAAACGAAAAGTTGATGAAATTGAATGTAAAAGAAATAAAAGTATTAAAAAACACTGTAAAGGTGCTACTTTTTGGCCAACAAACTTTAGGAAAAAACTGTGCACCTGTAATGAGTGTCTGTCTATGTATAAAGATCTATCAGTATCATTCTTATTAGACTCAGAAGATACCGTTAGTGCTTACGAGAGTTTAGGCAAGGCGAAAACGAATGGGAAACCTCAGTCACAATATGAGAGGGGCCTTCAAGCTTTGTCATCGCTGGACAGGATCCAACAGATCAATGTATTAACTGAGTACAATAAAATGAGGGATAAATTCCTTGATTTTCTTAAAAGTTTCAAGGACGCAAAGAAAATAGTAACGGAAGAAGATGTCAAGGCATTTTTTGCGGATATGAAGCCCACCAAGCGACCTGATGGTGTTTATTTCTGCAGATAATTTTCGTGATAAGCTTTATTTCTAGCTCTAGGATGTAACTTATGTTTAATTATAGTATTTTCATTGTAATACTTTCCATTTTAAATAAATTGTATTTCTCGATAGATTGTACTTTTTATTTTTATAAGCTGGAATCCCTACTTATACAAATAATTGTTATAAATAATAACAAATACTAAAACAATATATAGCAGTCAACTACAAAAGAATATTAACGTAATTAATATTGAGATTGAGTCATTGTTTCCCTTTCTTTTTAAATTACTAATGATTTGTTATTTCAAATAAATGTGAATGTAATTGAAAAATATAAGTCATAACACAAAATCAGCAACAATAATTTATCTCAAATGTTTATTTTGCCTTTCAAATGACACCACATCGTAATGTAAAACAATTTATTGAAAAAAATAACTTAAAATAAAACAGCCTGGACATAGAATTAGTTTTATTGTAAGCAAAATATCGCAATCACGCGTACAGAATATCATAATGGCCGGGCCGATAGAGGAGGTGCACGAGAACCTTTGAACCTTCTGGAAAATCGTGCGCAATCACCTGCAATTAAGTCCCATTATTTTTGTTATCAAAATCAGAGTTTAAATATTGACTACTATATTTATGTTATACTAGCCGTGCACTGCATGTATTATACACATAAAACTTCCTCTTAATTCACTATATAAAAACTGAATGAAAATTGGTTGTGTATAGGGACAGACAATACATACATAGGGACAGGTGGTAAAAAGGATTTGTTTTATATTATGTAATGAAGCTAAATCTAACCTTGTCCTTCAGAAACATTATTTTTTATAAACCTTTACAAAGATTCCTTCTAAAGTAATATTCCTACAAACAATATTTATAAGAACTGTGCCAACATAGTCAATGTCATGATGACAATTTAACATCATATGTTACATTTTGATGATAAAACAATTGAAGCTTAATTACCTGACTTCCCTCACCACGATCCATGTATTTCACTCTTACACCAACATTCAATGCATTGCTCAGTGCTATTATATGAATGTGATCAGACTCCTTGTACATAGGTTCTACCTCCTGTAACAAAAAACAAAATATTTTAACGAAAATAAATTAATATTCCTTATATTTTCTATGTTGAAAAAAAGAGAAAGAAAAATAATATTTTATATCCACAGGAATTTAAAAAAATGTCATACAAGAACAAATACAGTTTCGCAAGTATAAATTACTCAGCATGTGTTGGTTCGTACAAGCGATTTCAGTGCTGATGTTCAGCATAATAATCATATTATATGTAATCACAAAATCCTACAAATATTATAAATTTGAAAGTTTGTGAGAATGTATGTTTGACGTTATTTCATACAAAAACAGCTGGACTGATTAAGATGAAATTTGGTGGGTAAATAGATGATACCCTGGATAAACTCATATTTTATATCCCGGTATTGCCCCAGGAAGACGGGGTACAGGTAGTCAAAATTACATTCATACCTGTCTGCAAAACTCAGTAACAGTGCGAGGTCCCTCAATAAAGTTCTGATAGAAATCATGCTGCGTCTGGAGTTGTCCCGAAGTGATGAGACGCAAATATACTACTATGTAGTCGGAGTATCCTTGCTTGTTGAATTTCTCATGTAGTTCTGTACGGATATTCTCTATATCTTGCGGACTACCACCTGCATGCTCACCCACTCTTTGAACAACTTCCATAAACTATAAATCAACATTTTCAATCCATATACATTTTTAATCATCAATAATTACCCTAAGTAATAATTTAAATATTACCCATATTTAAATTAATAATCCATAAATGTCGAAATACTGAAATGATATTCAAATAGAAGTACGACTTATTACAAGAATATTTATTAATATTATTAGTTTGGCAAACTGTCAAATTAGATCATAAAATCTAGAAATAAAAATACAGTAAATAGTATTTTGACAAAAGGCGGCCTTATCACTATTAGTGATTTCATACAGGCAACCTGTAGTACAGAAAAGCTGTTTAATTGTTATAGGTGGGTGGTGCAAATTATGATTGACAAATCTGTCAAAATAACTACTTGAGACATGCTTAAATTTAATTGCATTTGAATATTTGGCCGTAAATTACTGGCAGCAATAAGAATTTCTTAAAACAGAAACTATTATTGTTTCAAAGAGACAACATATAATATATTTTATAAATAATGTATACTTCAGAAACCTTACTATGTAAAAAGGTGACAAATTGAATTAGCACATGTTATTGTCACAAAGCTTAATGAATTATTTATTACATTCAGTCAGAGCCTTGGAATGTTTATATTTAATTAAAATAAATTTATTTAATAATAAATTGACAGAAACAATTTTTTTGTGATGAGAAATAAATCCGAACTTGCTAATAAGTTTTGCGAAAACCAATAGAACTTAAAATAACAATAGAAATTAAAATGTTCATATACCTTCATGTTTTTATAAAATCAATAACTACAGTAATTGTTAAGTGTCATCAAAATTATTATAAAACAGCATGCCTAGCTGTTTTATAGTAGTTTTAGAAACTAACAACAGTGCTGACTAATCATTTTTATTCTTAACAATTAATAAACAAAATATAACCTAGAACAACAGCTTACCGTCTCATAAAAATCCTCTACTGTAAATTGAGGAAATCCTAAAGCAACCAAAATATCCTTCGAATTCTTAGCTATTTCATGGAATTTTTCATATTCTGCCTTATCATTAAGAAGATGCTCTAAATACGCATAAGAGAAGGCCCTGAAGAAACAATTACCGTCGGGCCTAGTTCGTCTTATACATTTATATTTCGATGCTAAATCTTTTACTTTTAATAGATAAATAGGGTCTTCGTTGTATTCTTTTTCTAAAGACGACAATTCTTCAAGTTCACCGACTAGAGCTATGGATTCAGAAATCTGCAAAACAAACAAACAAGACGTGACAAAAACTTTACTCTCTTTATTCGTAAAAAATACGTTTGAATGAACATTTATAAATGTTATACCTCCTTTTCAATCTCACGTTGCTGTTTCATAATCAGTTCATCTTGATTTATTGAATTATCAACTAAATTACCGGTACAACCGCTGCTGCTCGATGCATCGTCCGCCATTTTCAAATTTATTATGAAAATACAATTGACAGCAAGGATGACAAATGACAATCGCAAAAACAGCGATGCTGCGTTCAAAGTCAACTCTAGTTTGGAGAACTATAAAAACTGCTTTCTCACAAAAAAATCCCATTCTTATATAACTTGACTTAAAATTGCCAATAATGCAGATTTTTCCTCATATGAATTTAAATATTTACCGTTTAATCTAGTATAGAAAAAAGACACTTATTGTAAAATTATTTTATTGTACATATATAAAATAAAACTAAATATTTAATCCGCAAACATATCTTCGATTTTCTTTTGCACTTCTTTCTCAGTCTCTGAGTTGAGTTTGTCAGGTAGATTCTTTACAGCTTCCATATCCATATCTGGTGTTTCACCGTCATCATTTGTTGCTTGACCTTTAGCCTATAACAAAATAATTTTAACTAGCAATTTATCGAATATCTACTTATTTGTAGGTAAGGTTTTTCTTATAACGAAGAAATAAACGTATTATGTTTATGCTATTAGGTATTAAGATATTATGTTTAGAGTTTCATATCTAAAAGGAAAAACCTAAACATGTTTATTTATAATTCCTGTCCGATTGTCAACACTCTTTATTTTAGAAACAAGTGATGGCATTGAGTTGAATTTTATACCATATTCTTAAGTCCACGAACATAACAAAAAGAAGTAGATTTTTATGGGAATCTACAATTGTTTTTTTCATATACAGACTTACCTTTTCAAGCTGAATCTCAAGCTGCATGATAGCTCTCTCAAGTCTATAGTTGTCCGAGACAAGTTGTGCCCATCGCCTCCGTAGCGCACGCAGCCGCGCCCCACTAGCCGTTTGAGATCTTTTACGCTCCCAATTTACTCCTGCTATTTGTTTTCTAAAAGATATATAAACTAGTAAATTCAATGTGTGTGTATACAGAGTACGTACAGACAGGCTCATTTCCACAACTTAATACAGTCTATCACTAATTAACAGAACTTTATTATCGATCTTTAACCAGATGTATCTTGTTATACACCCCTCAAGTTTATTCCCTAATATTTACGTTTCAAAACTCACCTTAATTGTGTATGTATATTTTGTGACCTCTCAACAAGTGCCTGCAAGACATTGAGATATGACCTCCAGGCCTCCGAGCTGTATTGCAGCTGCAACTCCAAGTTAAGTACTCTGATAGCCTGGTGGGAGAGCTGAGCGTGGGAGTTGTCCACTGCTTCCGTCCACGCTGCTGGTTCACCGAGCCTGCCTGCTGGAGGAGGTGGCAGCTCATATCTAGGAAGATGAACAGGATATTTCAACAAAATTTTATACTTATAAATAATTGAGTCATTGTGATCCATAAAACGTGGTATAAGCAAATGTTTTTTAAACATACAACTTCATAAATTACAATTAGATAATAATGAAACTCTTAAATTTTATCAAGAATTGCTAAACTGTGTGTTACTGAATATTTCATGCAGAATGTTCAATTTTAATTGTATATTGCTTTATAACAATATACTATTAAAATTGGTCACAGAAAAGTAAAAAATTGAAATTACTATCTCAATAGTTTTAACTCGAATTTTTAAGTAAATTCATGTTTCACCTTTTCATAGATAGTGGTTCCATTGGCAAGCGTTGCTGAACTCGCTCCATTTCTCTTTGCAATGCTGCCGTTTCAAAAGCAGTACTTGGTTCGGGTCCGGCATTTTCCAGATAATTCTTTGTCGGTCTATACCTTCGACATTCTTCTTCTACCATTGCCAGAGCCTATAAGCAAGTTACTAAACTTCAGTAAGGAAGAATTTTAATACATGCGTCATAATATTAAGATGTTTTTATTTACCGCTTCCCTAACGCCAGGGTCATCGTATCCTTGATCAATATATGGTAGTGCATCGACTACTGCCTCTCCTGCCATGTTTATCACTTAATTAAATTATTTGATGTCTCGATTATTTCGATTTTGCTAAATATTGAACTAACACAATGTTTTATTTACGAAACACACTGACTTGAAACATTTAACATTATGTACATGAAAGCATTGACATTGACAATTATTGTGGTTTGAACAGTTAACTTTGAAAGTTTTGATTTTTGAAACATGTCAAAACTATGCTGGACATGAGCTATGGCAATTAATAAATAAAAATCGTTTACTTTTGGACTTTGTGTTCATCGTGGCTATGGCAAAACCACTACTTGTTTTTGTTTTAATTTAGAGCCACATGCACTTAAAAAATATCCATCCAATAATCAACAATATTTGAGGTTCTTATCTGGGATAACCAATTATAATGAATATTAAACAGTAGGCCAGTAATTAGTACCTAGTCCACAAAACGTATGAAAGAACCGTTGGATCTAAAAATTGGAAGTAATAATTTAGGTAAAGCCTGACCAATAAAATAAAAAACCTTTATTTTTTTTTTTACTTATTCTGTTTGATATTTGACAGTTGACACTAGAGTCTAGACTCTTCAGTGTTCCACAGTTCCCTTGACATTGATCTCATGTCATTAGCCAAAAAATAAAAACAGAATCAACAAAACTTGAGAAATAAACAAATTCGTAGATTTATTTTTCTTTCTCGTTTAGTTATTTTCAATGACAATGCACGATAAAACACTGAACCAAGAACTCTCCAATATAGATTTGAACAGCGTAAGTATTTGAAAATTTTGAATACAATTATCATATTATTTGCCACCAATTAACGATTTTTATTTTCATTATTTCAGATTGCAGCCTTACAGCAAAAACGTACTCTTGCTTTCGTAAATCATTTTATTATAACTACAGTGCAATTTCTCAATAATTTCGCTAAACAATGTGAACAGAAATTAATGCATTTCGAAAACAAATTGGAGAAAATCAATGCGACTATGGTGTTATTAGAAACGAGGGTAAAAAAAATATGTAAAAGTTAAAAGTGCTTATACCATAATGCAAAGATTTATAATATACTAGCCGCTCCCCGCGGTTTTGCCCGCGTAATTCCCGTTCCCGGGGCAATACAGGCATTGATGTTTTAATCCAGGGTATCTATCAACATACCAAAATTTCAAACAATTTAAATCCGTCCAGCCATTTTGCCGTGAAAGAATGACAAACATACATGACAGGCACACCTTCCCATTCATAATATTAGTATTCTCTAATATTTCAATTAGCAAATCACTGTGTTACTATCATGTTAAATTTTTCATATCTCTTGCAGTTATCCTCAATACCGGAAGTAAATAGTGCACCAGAAACAACCAAACAAGAGGAAACACCACAGCAACTTCCAGAAAAAGAAGAAACAAAAATTGAAGCTGAAAAACCAGAAGCAGAGCTGAGAGAAGTACAAGAGGAAAAAAAAGAGATAGAAATAAAACCAGAATTGATGAGATTTGTAAAAATGGTTCACGTTGGAGTTCCATTACAAGCTGTTAAATTAAAAATGACTTCAGAAGGTTTAGATCCTTCCGAATTAGATAAAATATTACCTAAATGAACTATGTTAGAATTATCGTAATTAAGGCAGATGTAAAAATGTATAGAGAATGGTATATTTATTTTTCAATTATACATAACATATTGAATGCTTTAAAATAATAAGCATTTAATTAAGCCTTTTTAATGTTTTTCTTTTATCATCATAGTTTTCTCAATAACACTAATCACTAATCATAAGTTTGTTGGTTGTATGATGCAAACATCTTTTTTAGTACAGTTATGCTAAACTGCAATAAAACTTATAATAATGCCAGGTCGGTAAATTCAAAGAGACTGATCTTTAAAGAGCTCTTTTACAAATCAAGTAAAAACTTCACACTAGTTATGTATTGACTGTACCACTCAAATTACTGAATTTGTTCAGCAGTAATCATTTATACCTATATCACTATTATATTAATATCAATTAATTGTCAAAAATACCTATAGCAAATGTTTAATGACATACACTATAATATGTAGTTTCAAAAGTATTCAGTTTTAAAGCATAGATATGTACAGAAAAACAATGTTATATTGAAATTTAAAAATGCTTTCAATTTCTAACAGCCAAATACTCATACACAAACCAAAATTTAAGCACTCCTTAAGACTAGTCATTTTCGGCCAAATACTTATACGCAAATTAAATTTAACCACATCTTAAGACTCATAATTTTGACAGAATTGTATGGGGAACTGTCAGATTGGACTGGTTAAAGTTGTACTTAATTTTAAGTTGCGTTTCAGTATTCAGTCATTTATATGGTAAACTGTCAAATCAGGCCAATTTGAGTTGTACCTAAATTTGAATAATGTTTCAGTATTACAGCATTAATCATCTGTGATTTCTTAATTTGCTCATGTTAAAGTACATATTGTATGACTATTGTTTATTCATATACATTTGAAAAACGTCAAGTTAAAAATAAAACTCAGCATTGTTTTCACTTATTTATTAGTCAGCTTAGAACTGGATCATTTGTCCCTTCCTCTTCTTGTCACCTCCGAGCTCGAAATGTTTGCATCTCTTAAGCGCTACTTGGGACCGCACTTTGCAGTCGGCACACTCAAGACGAAGCACAATTTTCTTTGTGGTTTTCGCCTGTTGGAAAAATAATATGATAAATACTCTTTTAACAGACTATTACTATTGTATACTATTACTAATATATGGAGCTATGGAGACTTCTGTAGCTAAAGGTTTAAAAAGAAATTGATTATTCTATTACTAAAACATGCTGTGTAAATATGTAAAATCTTCTGGGAAGAAGGATTTGCTTAAGTTTTGGAAGACTTGCTTAAATTTGGAGGAGGAATTAAGGATTTGCTTTACAATCCAAAAACACAAATAAATATGAACTAAGTTTAAAGTCATATTATTGTAAATATGTTTTAAGTGAAAAACTTTATTTTACATATAAGTTACGATACATTTACTATTTAAGCAACATTGAAATATTGCATGTTACTACCTCAATTTTAATATAATCAAAATATCAGTAGCAATTGGTTTTCCATAACTAAATACGAGCCAAAAGCTCATATATACAGCCAAATAAAAATTGTAGAAACCTCCGTTCTTAGCTGAACTTCAAAACTTGTAAACAAATGAGGTTATAATCCGATAGTTTACCTTCTTTTTGAAGATGGGTTTGGACTGACCACCATAACCCTGTTGCTTGCGGTCATAACGTCTTCTACCTTGGGCAGCGTGCCTTTCCTTAGATTTCTTGTACTGTGATACTTTGTGGATCTTGTGGCACTTGCATTTTTTGCAGTATGTTCTGCGCTGTTTTGGTACGTTAACCTGAAATATATAAAGCCCGGTAAACAAAAAATACTCTATACATATTTAAGCCCATTGCACACTTCACATAATTCACAGCATTAATCACAATTACAGTTATGAATTATAGCGATTTACATTGATTTAAATATATTCACACACCATTTTGCCGTTTTCCTATCTCATCCAACGAAACGTCAACATGAAAGAGAGACCGCAGCTGACAATTGACAAATTTGATATATCACCGAATGACATCTAACAACTATAGATTAAACAGACTAAACTAAACTATTTTTCGTTAATCCACAAGAATAGTAAATAGAAAATTATTTTATAATATTTCTCTGCGTAAAATATTTGATTTTATTAAAAGTCTTGAACGTTTTTATAATATCTACATTTGAAAATCGCTTTTAACAATGCAATTTTTCTTTTAATGTATTTTTCACTTTTTAGTCTACATTCTAGAAATGTCAAAATGTGATGTTAATTTTGCCGCGAAACAGCCAAAGTTATTACTTATTAAATGTTATCAAATAAATAATAACTATAAAAATTACACAGTAATAAGTTTAGTGCCCCTTTTAAAATAAATTATAACGAAAACCCATTTCTGTTTTAACAAAATATTAAAATGAAGTTTACAATACCAGAAATATCGTGGCATAACAGAGATCCTGTGCTAAGTGTAGATTTCCAACCACGATCTGACCAAAAAGAACCTTTGCGGCTGGCTACTGGAGGGACAGATTCTCATGTCGTGGTATGACAAGAATTATCATTGTTATTAGATACGAAGTTTAATATTGTTTAATAGTTTAAACACGCAAATTTCTGGTCAAAAATATCGCTGATATTATTTCAAATTTCAGATATGGTATGTTACCATAACAGATACAGGAACAGTTAACTTAGAGGTAGCATCAGACTTAACTAGACATCAGAAAGCTGTAAATGTAGTCAGATGGTCACCAAATGGTCAATTCTTAGCATCTGGTGATGATGAATCTATTATATTTGTATGGAAACAAAAGACTGAAGAACCTGCGCCTCCAGCTGAAGGTGAAGAGCAGTATAAAGAAATGTGGGTTATCCATAAGGTAGGTTTAATATTTTCTATCATCATAATAAAATTATTAATACTTACAATAATTCTAAAGGACATATTAATATCCCTACTAATATAATAAATGCGAAAGTTGCTCTGTCTGTGCGTCTATAAATATGTATTGAAATAAACACTGCCTGCTTTTTAACTGGAAAATGGCCGGCTTATGCCTTAATTTTTTTGGGATATTAAAGCTTATCCAAATTTTGATAGAATTTATTAATTTATTTATAGACTCTCCGAGGCCACATGGAAGATGTATTAGACTTAAGTTGGAGCTGTGATTCACTTCACCTGGCATCTGGTTCTGTGGACAATAAGTTAATAGTATGGGATGTAGCTCGGGGAAAATATACCAGCATTGTAACTGATCATAAAGGTTTCGTGCAAGGAGTTGCTTGGGACCCTAAGGGACAACTTATAGCTACCACAAGTACGGACAGGTGGGTTTAAATCTTTTAAGCTGTTTCAATACAGTTGACAATTTTTAAGTCTAGAGTCTTTAATAATTATAGAAAAGATCTTTCAATTTTATTGTAAATATTATACAGATAAATACTGAAAATAATTTCAATTTGTTTAAAATCACGACACATATTCAAGTGCTTAAAGTCTAAAGAGCTGGTCTTAAGATTTTATTGGTATTGTGAATTGTATGGGAAACTTTATTCAAACTGATTTGGTCTAAATTAATTTTTTTTTCAGTATTTGGAAATAAGGATACACTAAGCTGTATCAATTTTTAAATATTACATATTTTGTATTCTCATTAAAAAATTCTTTGTTTACTTTAATGTTACTTTTGTTTTATAACAACTTTGTTTTTAAATTATTTCTCTTAAAGAAATTACAACAAATATTAAAGTTACTAAATTAACAATTTGGGAGCAGAACGGAGAAATCAAGCTAAGAAATATCTAAAAAAAGGGTAAATTTTTGCGCTAGTGAAATTGTATACAGCTGGTCACACTAAAATATATCTATGGTTTTACAGAGTATTTCGAACCATAGACATTGCAACAAAGAAAGTGAACTCTCGCAGTAGCAAAGCAGTTCTGCCATTGCCAGAGCAACATCCCCTGCACGGTGTGAAAGTCCGCTTGTACCACGATGACACTTTGCAGACATACTATAGACGGCTTCACTTTAGTCCTGATGCTATGTTCATTGCTGGTAAATATATTATCTATTATGTTAAATAAAATATTTACTGATATTAATTCTATGAGTTGATATTCTTATCTTCCCTTTTTTTTGAAATGGTTAAAAAAGGGAAAAATGCAGGGAATAAATTAGAAGGGCTTGAAAGAATACAAGTCCATTCTCTGACTTACGAAATGTTATATGCAATCTATCTATGCAATAAGAAAATATCTCACAAATTAATTTATTTGTATTTCAGTACCTGGCGGCAAAATTGAACCTGAGCAAGGCAAAGTGGATATTAAACCGATGAATGCTGTGTATATTTATTCAAGATACAACCTCAAAGTGTATGTTTTTATTTATATATTTTTTATAGCTTTTTTACTTTTTTTTGCATAACTAAAATATTCTAAATGTTTTAGAAGTCTGGATCTAGAACTTACTTTGTACCTAATCAAGGAGCTTAGAATAAAAATATCAACTGTTCTAATTTGGTAACTGGTGTGGGTAGTAGTGAAGATTTTTTTCATTTGGTAAATGCAAGCCCGTCCAATGTTCATTTTTTCTATCCCATCCTCTTTATAATATTTCATTGTCCTCATAGGTTGGTGTATGTATGGTAGTATTGTTTTGTATTACCATGTCTATTTAAAAGTACTACATGTATTCGATAAAGATACATTTGTCTTTGACTTAGACGCAAATGTATTCCCAGATCACACGCCTTCAACAAATCGTTCGGAATAAAATAGTTGAATAATTACTATTCCACAGCCCGGTATGTGTCCTACCGTGTGGAGAGCCAGCTCTAGCAGTGCGGTGGGCGCGCGGAGCCCTGGCCCTTCGCCCCGGCCCCACTCCCGCATTACCCCTCGCCCACAGGATGCTCCTAGCTGTAGCCACACGACGATCTGTTATACTATACGACACGCAGCAGAAAACACCGCTAGCTTTATTATCTAATGTGCATTATACGAGGTATGAATATATTACTACTAATATGTTTTAGTATTAATTGTTAAGTATTTATTCGTTTCATATATTTATATAAAACAGATTAACAATTAAAATCGAACCATAAGCAAATGCTTATGCTGGTCCTTCGAGACGGATATTGTTTATAAAAATATACGAGTATATTATGTATTGGTTTAGTATTGTGTATGTGTATATTTTTATGTAGACCCTACTCAGTGTACTACCGACTACCAATCCAATCTTACTGTTATACAAGGTTACCTGGAAGAAATTACTTTTTTGTTAATGAATAGGCCTTCTATTACATTTCTTCCACTTTCTAAAATTAGTCAGTAAGATGATAGTAGCCCACGCCCAAAACCATGTCTCATAGCAATACGGCAAAAACCCTATAAAATCGTTAGATTGTATGATTCTGAACCCGACTAGGTGCGTAGTAACGGTCGAAAGTGTAGGAACTGCGTGGGAGGCCATTTCTGCTGTGTCAAAAAAAAAGAGTCGGTATTATAGCAATACGTCTGATAGTGAAAATGTACATAGATTTTATAATTGTATTACGAAAAAGTTTGTTTTCATCGCGTTTTTTTTTGCGCGTAGCATATAGCCTGAGCGCATTTTTGAAAATGTCAACAAATTTTGCCGACTGTATCGAAAAGTTGTCTGATAGAGAAGGTGCTATACTTAATATGTCTGATATAATTTTTTTGCTCATGTGGGCAACTTTTTTTATCATATCTAAAAATTTTCAGACATATTGCTATGATACCGATCGGCAATATTTGTTAACATTTTCAAAACGGTCTCAAAATTTAATGCGTTCACATTTCCGTCTGAAAATTGTTTTGTTCGCATCAAATAACCAAAATTTACTAATAAAAAAGATTTTCAGACGTATTGCTATGAG